>PVKB01004469.1:0-142290 GCA_004027205.1 Ctenodactylus gundi
GCAACACACAGTCTGTGCCGACACATATGGCAACGTGAACTTTGAAAAAAATAAACCGGTCCTTAACAAATCATACTTTTTAACTTTTTTAATAGGGAGTAAATGTATTGCTATGAAACTGATTAACATTTTGATTTCATAAGGTAAATGCCAGTGCAGGAAAATTAAAAATATTTAAAGTAATTATATGGATTGGTATCTGAATTTTCCGTCATCTCGAAAGTATTTCTGTTTTATATTTTCTATTGAATTTTGTTCCACTTGCAAGGTACTCTTGCCACAAAATATACATATTTTTAAGCTAACAGGAGTTATTAATGTATATGCTCATATAGTTATTATCTTTTTTGACTGCCTACATTTCTTTTTAAGAAAGTAATTTATGCTAGCATCTCATGATTTAACTCTTAGTTGTTTAAAACTCACTATTCAGCAATTAGCGTTTTACAAACCGATCTCAGATGGTTGATATTTTAGTGAATTTACAAGGTATCTCCTCTAAAATTCCATGTGCAATTTCCTCCTATCTGTAAATATTATTCTGATTTTGCCCATCTGGTTATCATGTTTTTTTTCCTAGCTAATCCTCCTTATTCACTTATTCATTATTTCCTATGACAAATACTATTCCTTACCTACTTTGCACATCCCCTTTGATCTTACTGAAGCAGTGGGAGGATGGTATGTAAATCAGAGATGTGACTCAGGTGAGCACGATGCCTCCCCCAGTGCTGGACTGTGAATCATTGTGACTTTAAGTTAGTAATGGAAGTCTCATTAACCATGTCAGAAAAATCGTTTTATTGTCCTTTCACTAATGAGGCCTGTGACATTATTCTGGAAAATGCGTTAGTGTGTGTGTGTGTGTGTGTGTGTGTGTGTGTGTGTATGTGTGTGTATGTGTGTGTGTGTGTGTGTGTGTGTGTGTGTGTCTTTTTTAATAGAACTTCTTTGGGAGAAGACATAAAATCCAATTTCCTCTTTTTCTTTCCCCTTAAATATAGGTGAATGAGTCTTCAGCAACCACCTTTACGTAAAGGTGAAAAGCCAGGGGCTGAAAATGGCAGAGCAGAAATACGGAATGATTAATTTGAGATTTAATAACAATATTGAACTTGGTTCCAAACTTAATACTGCCTACTGCTGAATTTGTTTCATGAAGAAATTAAGAATATTTATTTTAAACCATTGTTTTGTCTGACAACCAAATATTTGCAGTTGTAAAACCCTGCTAACTACATTTCCACTTGTTCTTTTATGTGTAGTCTACTCGATTCTAATTTGTTCACTTCCCTAGGAAACCCACACTGATTCTCGTTTTCCAGTTGGCATCATTCACAAGCAATTTAGTAGGTTTGTCATTTATCCATAACAGAAATAGAGAATATTTTTAAAATTGTATTTGTCTGAGATGAATGGAGTACTATGTACTTTGTTAACATTAAGGTACAGAAGTACATCTTTTTGAGTATCTTATCATTGGTATTTAATACAGTGTGCTTAGATTATTAAAAAAAATAAAAAGCATCAGTGAGAGTTGAACTATTTAAAATATCCCCAATCATTTGCATTAATGGTAGCCTGCTTACACCTCAGGACAGTGTTTTAGCCTTGGAATGTCTGTGTAAGGGGGGATAGGTATTTCTGTGTATTTTTATCTTAGCGGTCTAATTCTGTCATTGTCTGTTGCTAAATGTCAGTACAAAGGTGAGTCTGTCATTTGCACAGTTCTGAAGATTGCCAAGTCTGCCCAGTTGCCAGCCTTGGGGTCTGAAACCATTTTCAATTAGGTCCAAGTGACTACAGATTTGGGGTTTGCAAAACCACCTCTCATTTCCCAGTTTGTTAAACCAACAGAATGCAGGACATTACAGTATTTACCCATTCCATTTAATAGAGTGGAAGGATACAATTTAGGAACAATGGAGAAAAGAAAAGAGCAGAATGTGGGACAACAAAGAACATTTCCAATGCACAGCTTCTGTGTTTTAAAGGAACACATTTCACTGTATCAATATAGCTATATGTAAACAGATTATTGGCAATATGTGATGCTCACTGTAACTTTGGCTTCAGAAGTTTTTGTGGCATCATTAGCCAGACATGATAAGTGGATTTATATCCCATTCGGTTAAACTTAGTCCCCATCTCCTGCTTCTGGAAGTTGGCCTTATAAAACATGACCCAAATTCCCAACTCTTTAATCACATGATTGGAATTCCTTGCATGACTAAGTCCATGATGAGTTGTCTTTTCGAGTAAATTGTCAGGTGGTTTGTGGTAAGGACTGAAGAATTGATTATCCTAGACATGTTAAATTTGAGCTGGAAATTAAAGCCTTTTGTCTATGACCTTTGATAAAATGTCATTGGAACAGAACAATGTCTTTATGGGAATATTCACTGTGCCTACTTGTGCACTGTAAATTCAGAGTTAGGTGGAGTTCCAGTAGGATCTGCACGGCCAAAGTAGTCTTACAATGAACTGTGTTGTCCCTCAGAGACAATGTTTGTCAACTATTAATTAATTAATGCAAGGCACTTATAGAATGTGAGATAGATTTTTTTCTTTTTTACCATGATGATTATTTTTATTAATATGTAATATGTAATTGCGCTGCATAATAATTGCATTTATTTTGGAGAGTTGATGTTACATGCATGTATCACATCTTAACCACTTCTACATATCTTTCTACCAGGAGGGCTATTAACATTTGTAGAAGAAAGATAAGGGTGCTGGCAGATACTCCTAATCCCTGCTTGCTGGTGGTGTAGCTCAGTGTAAAGATCCTGCTTTCAATCATCTGTATTGCAGAGGGGAAAAAATTAAATGAAATGGTGATCAGCACATTTTGTTTTGAATGTTCTATGCAACTATTGAAAATAAAATTGTGATCTTAATGTAGCTAATACTTATCAAAATATTTATGTTTATTTACATGTATAAATCTTTAGTAAAAAGATGGCTTTTAATTATAATATCAATGACACAGACTGAATCTATTATTACAATAGAAGATTCAACAGTTAAATGATGCTATGCTTTTAAGAGCTATGAAACTGGAGCTGAAGGAATGGCACAGCCTTTAAAGTGCTTGCCTTGCAAGTCTAAGGCCCTCAGTTCAATTTCCCAGTACCACATAAAGCTGGACATGATGGCACAGGCCTGTAATCTTAGCACTGGGAGGCTGAGGCAATGTGATAGCCTTGAGACTAAGGCCAGCCTTGGCTAAAAAGTTCAGGACCAGCCTAAACTACAGAGTGAGACCCTGTCTCAAAAAAAAAAAAAAAAAAAAAAAAAAAAAAAAAAAAAAAAAAAAAAAAAAAAAAAAAAAAAAAAAAAAAAAAAAAAAAAAAAAAAAAAACTATGGAAGTGATTGTTAAAAAGTGGATAATGAAAGAAAGTAATATTAGAATATTTTTCCTTCAAATTAATCAAATATTAATTAAAATGTAGATGTTATCAATTAAATGATTATATAATCCAGTAGGGCTTTCTTCTTCAGATACAATCTTTAAGAAAATAGAACATAATTATAGATGTACACCTACATAAATCATATGCATAACTTTATAGTTCCATTGTATATTCATCTATGCATTAATGATACATAGCACTCTTTTCAGGGATTAATGTAAATGTATCCTCTTAAAATACAATAAATATAACTTAGTTAAATCTATCCACATCAATAGATACTGATTCAGTTTATGTGTTGAGAGTAGCTCATAATTATTAGGTAGTCTCTATACTTTACTACATTATAAATTCCATTTTAAACAATCTTCACAACAAATGCATAAAATTTGTACAGTTTTCACTCTTTGCAAATGAAGAAAGTAAAACAGAGAGTTACATTTTGTACAGGGTTGAAAAATTAGACTTTAAACGCTGACAGCTTGACTGCAAAAGAAGCGTCATTTTTTAAACTATGCCAAAATTTCCTGCCGTGAGCACAATTCAGTTATTAGTTCTGCTGTTGGTGAGAATTTAAGTTGATTGTGGAGTCTGTCACAACACTGCCTTCGTAAATATATTTGAGCACGTCTTCTTTGGCTAATGGAAAAACAGGAATAGAAATTAGCAGAGGAATTGCTGAACTGTGAGGAATGTGTGTCTCCAACCTCGTAGGTACTGGCAAATGTTCTCTTCAAAGTTGTGCTTAACATCATTTCAGCGTTTAAATAACTATAGCTAGTACTTGTAGACCTAAATGTTCTTTTCTTCATTCAATAAAAGGAGGTGAAAATGATATTACTGACTTTTAAGTTAGTTATTTCTTACTAGTAAAAACTTGAACAAGTCTTGCTGTCTACTGATCATTTCTAGTATGGAGGAGATTTTACTGTGTCATTTGCAACGTGTCTCCATAAATAATACTTCAAATGTTCTCAATGTCTTCATTTTTAGAACATGAAAAGAGGTTTTTATTACTCTATCATTATATGTTTCCATCTAATATTATTCTATTAACTTGCAGCCTCCCTCTGCTGTATCACGTGTAGTCCTAGTTCCTTATTTCAGGATTTCCAGCCCTTAATATAACATTTCTAGTCACGTAAAATACATTGTTATTTCTTCATTTAAAAATGTTTTTCAAACTCTACTTTCTCTGCCTACTTTCATCACACATTATTGTCCTTTGTGGAAAAGCACCTAGACATAAGCTTTATTTGCTCTTTTCACACATTTCAGTAAGTTCATTCCAACTGTTTTGTTTTTTCCCTATCATCTCATTTGCAATGTCAACCATAATGTCACTGTTAAAGTGTCCAGAGCTAATTGACTTGACCTGTAGGTAGCACTTGATCATTCTCTCTAGTTACTTTCCACATCTCCTGCAAGATAACTCTCCTTTCTTGGTATTTGCCCCTCCTTAGTGGTCATTCTATCCTACTATTTTTGCTGATTCTTTTGCCCAGCCCCAAAACTGTAATATTCTATAGCTTAAACTCTGGTCTTCTTTGCTTTTTTTTTTTTAAATATACACATTCAAATAAAACAACATTTATTCTAATTCACTTAAAAATGAATATGTCCTGAATGATTCTAAAATCATATTGCCTACCCATGGTACTCCAAAAGATTTCAAATGTCCAAAGCAATTTATCAAGTTGACATTTCCAAAGGGTATTGAATAGATTTTTCACACTCAAGATTTTAAAAACAAGTTGACTATCTATCCCTAAATCTTCTCCAGATGTAGTCCTTGCCCCACCATTTTTCAACACATATGTCAAAATAATTTTAATCATCTTTGAATCTTTATTTTCACTCAAACCCCACTTGAAGGGTTTCAGGAAATTTTGTTGTCCAAAACTCAAACACAGGCATCATTTTGCTTTTGTCAGAATTTATTCTCAGGATGACTGCAGTACCCTCTCATTTGATCTCTGTACTTATAATAGAAACTATTCTCAGTAAGATTCAGTGTTTACAAGAAAACATTTTTAGAGACAGCACATGGAAGAAGGGAGGCCTGCAGATACAGAGAACCATGTGTGGGAAGAAGAAATAGATCTTTGACAATTTTAAGATTGGTTAGCCAATCCCACAAGAATTCCTGAAGCTCCAATGTTCCTCCCAAGTTGCCCTAAGGAAGTGAAGAGTGTTGAGACCTCCTAGTAATATTCACTACGAGAGCACCCATTGGATAAAGGCTGGCTCCAGAGACAGACTGAGGTATTGGATGCATTATCTTCTGTCAGCTGGGAGCAAATAGAGGTGCATGGAACAGCAGAAAGCCATTGTATCACAACACTGGCAGAAAGTACACAATGAGCGCTTCAGTTCTGATGGCAAATGAAATTGAAATGTAGCTACTATACAGCCAGGTGGAAATGTTTGCATGAAGGAAAACATTAGGTTTGTTAGGAGATACAATTTACAATGAAGTCTTTACAATTCTTTTCTTTTTCTTTTTCCCAACTCAGCAACCATATCTTATGTACTGGATGTGGTGTGAGACTTTGAGATTCTTAAGGTGAATAAACTTAAATATACATGATCTCAAAGAACTCTGCAATTTAATAAGAGGAAAAAAAGTAAAACCACATTGTTTTAATTCTGTCTGATAAATTCATTGACAGAGATTTATCCAGAATCTTGGATGAAGTCATCAGAAAGGATTCCAAACCAAAGAGTTAACTAATTAAAGGCAAGACGTTCATACAATGTTCCAGACACATAAAGCTGTGTCAGCCACAGGGAAGAGGACAAAGAGATAAGAAAACACACTGGAACTTGAAGGGGATCAATGGTCCTTCAGCAGAACCTGAGGGGTATAAGCTGTGGCAGGAGCACATTTGAGTGCTAGTTTTGCATATATATATATATATATATATATATATATATATATATATATATCCATATTAGATTTGTTTTGTAAGACAGGAAATTTCTTTCAAAGAGACACTAGGTGGTAACACAGAAGTGAGAAACTGTACAACTTTACAACTGTACAGTTAGTTCTCTATTAGTGGCTGAAAGCACATTAAAAGCATCACTTGAAACCCGTGAAAATCTTCCCGATTCCCAATTTATCTACAAAAGAGGCTCTTAATCTACAGAATATTTGGAGAACATGGTAAAAATAAAAAATAAAATAAAAACAAAAGATAAAAATGTGTGCATATAAAACTGTATATGCCTAAATTTGAATTATTTATACTTTTCCTGAAGCTCATCTTGGTTACTCTAAGACACTGCATCAGGAATCCTGAATCCAGTATTTATATATCAATTTGATGGCAATCAAGCCAGTATGTCTTCCCCCTTCCTCATATACACAATGATAATTCCTATTGAAAATTCATTCATTTACTGACACCCAGAATCATGAAAACACTGCATCAATTGGCTTCTGGGTAGGGTCAACAATATATTACCCTGGTAACATAACCTCTTATCTAGGAGTACATAAACTTTCAGAGAGTACTGCCTTTTCTTATGACTCTTCTAAATCACTCAGATGGTATTACAGCGCTATTTTCTCTTCTCGTGTCCTCACTGGAGTTGGAGGCCAAATGTGAGCACTGATTAAAAGGCCATTTTGCTGTAGTAAGTACAGGAGTCTGAGACAGGAGCACCACCATTTACACTTATGAAATGTCACAACAGCTTTACCGGGGCATAGCTTTCATTCAAGTCACCAGGAAACTCAATTAAATAATTACAACTACCATTCAGATGTTTTTCGTCCCGTTATAACAGCTCCCTTTTGCCAAGAAGGACTGAAGAAATCTTTCTCTACACAATGAGAATGACGAAGGCTTTCTTTTCCTTATTTGTCACTTTTACATGCTTTTTTGTAAGCCTAACTTATACCAACAAAGATAAACTTATTAGAATAAATTTCCAGTGTTAAACAAAGTTTATAAGATTGCAAGCCTAGCTGACATGATAATGAATATTTCCACACATTTTTCTCAATTGAAAAAATACAAATTCTTTGTGAGATAATTCAATCATTGAAATATGGACCTCTGTTGATAGAAATAAAAGCTACTTAATTATTTTATCTATCTATCTATCTATCTATCTATCTATCTATAATATTTTCCTCACTGAAAAGGAGGCTGAAAATTTTGGAATAGTGCGAAACTTGAAGCTACTGAAAAGTTTGTGGCAAAGTTAGCATGACAAATGTCCATTAAATGAAGTTCCAAAAACTATATGTGGATATGTATAAAACTTTAGTAGCTTTAGCCCAGTGTCTATTTGTAAGAACAGTGGTCTCTGGTGATTCAAAGTGAAATGAATCAGATGCAGAAGATTAAATATGGTAAATATCACATGGTTTTTCTGATTTGGGAAACCCAGAACACAGGCATTCTATAGAACCGAATGGGTGTGATAGTCGGAGTTAGGTAGATGGGGAGGATGTGGGGGGCAAAATAGAAAGGGGAAAGGATAGTAATATTGATGTGATGTACATGACATACAATACTCAAGTTCATTGTAAAAATTAAGTGTCATATATATATATATATATATATATATATATATATATATATATATGGTGGGAAAAATAAATAGAATATTAAAAAAGTGGTCTCTGGAAAGGGAATGTAAAGTTCCTTGAAAGACTTTTTATCCCAAAACATTTTCATAACAAATTGTATCCTCAAAGTAACAGGACATATTTCATTTCAGTTAGCAATACTCTTCAGAAAAATAATAGAAAATGATCACATTTTATATTGGTTATTAATTACATCGATATGAAATATCAATATCGCCCAGCCAAATTGTAAGGCACATAACTCAAGAAGAGCCAAGATCATTATTTTACTTGATAAAGACTGCTTGAATTTTCAGATACCTAAGAACACTTCAAGATAAAAGTAAGCCACCAAGTAAAGATGAAACTGGATTACTGGATTATATATTTGTATCTTTTGTCTTATTGGATGGGATTTTTGGCCCATTTATACCTTCATATGTACATGTATATTTATTCACTTAATAGTAATTGAAATACAACGACTTTCATTGAAATTAAGGAATGACATCCTCAGAAACTTTATGGAGTATACACTGAATTTGTATGCATGTAACCACACAATAAGGATATACAACAACCAGAACATCCCATCTTTGATTCAATAGTTTGAAACCATTTTTTCAAGTTAACTATTATTTTAATGTGTCTTTGTTCAGCATTGTCGTATCTTGGTAGCATATAGAAACAGGTACTTTAGGTCACCTGAGTCATTGTCACTGAAGTCATTTTCCAATTAACGTTTTGGAACTACTTTTTATGAAATAAATTAGTAAAGATTTTTAAGAATAAGCTAAAATATTTAAATTTCAAAATCATTTAAATATCATGTAAATGTATATAGCTAAATGATAATCGCAATGATTGGGAGAACTTTAAATATTTTTTATTGAATTGTTTTATCTTCAGGGAGGATATGGTGTATTATTTGAAAATACATGATGATTAAATGTACATGCTTTACAAAGTAGAAATGTACAGTATTCCTCAGCAAGGTCTCCTAGAGTTTCACAAACTTCCCGTGTAAACACAGGAACATCTAGTTACTGCACAAAGGTTGCCACCTTTGGTGCTCACTTCAGAGGTAAGAGACAGGAATTTCTCCCTCTGAGTGTATGAAAGCACTAGATGAAACCGACAGCTCACATTATGCAGGAAGGCAGCCTTCTGAAAAATTATCTTAACATATGTACCACTTCATAGACATATCTTAAGACTTCTAGTTTGGAAAGTTAAATTTAACTGCAGTAAATGTTAGTACTCATTGATTACTGAGCTGTGGAATTTCTAAGTCATTTCACACAATATCATAAAATTAAATTCTTTATTTAATAGATTTATTTTTTTAGAATCAGACTTCTCGCTTTGACTTTTTCTCATTTTTGTATATTCTGTAAAGGAAAGGCACTCTTCCCTTCAATGTGACGTTCCCTCCCCTACTTCCGAAACTCAAATATCCACTGGTTCTACATATAGCGAGAGATTTGTTGTAGGCAAAAATAATTGAAATCTTACACATACAAGTACCTAAAAGATGCATCTCCCTTGAGTTCTTCGTATAATTCGCTATATGGAATGAATAATTACCTGTGATAATAAAATAGAGATGGTCAATGTAATTAAAATTAATATTTTATTGAAAAGAATAAACATTTAAGACTGAGGTATAATACTCAAATGTAATGAACTCTCCAATCTCATTAATCCATTCTAATATTTATTCATCTACTAAGTAGTATATGTTTTATTATACTACCTATTCACACAGGTCAAGATTAATTTCAGTTTTGGCAGCACATACTGAAGCACTGTACATCTGTGATCTCCCCTATTAGAGTTATGACTATATAAATACTCTAACTTTCTCTGTAATGTATGTATATACTATGAGTCAGAAGCAGAAGGTGAAATATCGAATGGTCTCTCTGATATGAGAAACCCTGATCACAATTATCTCATGGACCTTAAAGTGAAAAACAAAGGGAAGCAGGAGGGTGGGGCTGGGAGGATGGGGGTGGGTAGGGAGAGGGTCGAAAGAAGAGCTGGGAAGGTCTTGTCACCTTGACGAGATACGTAGGTGCACAAAATGCTCAAGACCAATGTAAACCTTAAAGCTTGCACTTATACATGTCAATAAAATGGGAAAAATAAGATTCATTTCCTTTAAATTTAGTAAATGTTTATTCCTGTTTTAAATATTAATAAGGATGTCATATTCATGACAATTTAATCTAATAACCTAGAGTCTGCTTGCATTGTATGTTATCCTCTGCAAAAAACAGCATAGGTAAGTTAAGCAACAGAAAAAAAAAATAGAAAGCAAAAGAAAAATTTTATTAAAAATTTTGTTGAACAATGTAAAATCATTCCTAATCTCATTTACATGAGTTCTAAAAATAATACTGTTCTAGACAAACATTACTTACCTCTAAAACAGCGTTGCTTTCCTATTGTTTTTAGTATTCATGGTGGGATAAGTTGGTGCCAGAATTCTTGGAAACATTAGAATATACAGAATTGTCTATGGAAGGAAGAGGCAATTCTATTTACCAAAATAAATAAATAAATAAATAAATAAATAAATAAATAAATAAAAATAATAATTTCCTTGTGTCTTTGGTCAATTTTTAAGGTCAATCTAATCACTTCCCTGGGTCACCTGAGTACCTACACTGTGTTTTCCTGTACAGAAGATTGCAATTGCTCTATCTAAATTCATGTCAATTAAATTTTTAAATCTACATTAATTTCTTAGTCTTCTTACTCTATTTCAAACACTCAAGACCTCCAAAAGACTGTCAGTACTGTATTACACAGTGGAGAAAGGGGACATTTCCACCATCATAATGATAATTCCTATCAGAAAAATGTTACAATTTTTCAAATTTAAGATTTAGTCTTGAGATACAAAAATGTACATCTTTTTATTAATTTTTGTACAAATGTACAAATTTTTTTCTAGCAGAAAAAAATACATACATGACAAATTTGAGTTTGTGACAAGCTGCACCTATCCCATCACTTTCTGAGGACCATAACTGATTTATCACAAAAACCTTAGCTGCAGAATTTTGCATTCTACACTTCTCTTTCTTTAACCATCATATTTTTGCCCTGGAAATGAGGAAGTAGTAAGAAGACATATGTTTAGCCCTATAAACTAGACAAAAGACAACTACTTAAAACTAAAACTAAAATAATGTCTACAAAAGTAACAGAAAATATATGGATGATTTATTCCATTCCCCATAGCAATATAAATGTTTTCATACTTTAATTTCTGAAACCAAGTGCCCGGTTTTATTTTCTTATTGCCAGATATCAAATAGAAAATTATTTTGGATTTACCATGTATAGGCTCCCGCTTAAAATTAATGGCCTCCTTTATATATAGAGAGAAAAATTTATAAGACCCTTAGGTGAAATTGAGTTTGCACAGTTTATTACCTTGTATTCAAAGCAAATTAACTCTCTAACTAGAATTGTGATTTCAAAAACATTCCAGTGAGTATGTATTCAAGACGTAAGATTCCCTTCGGTTGCTCTGCGCCTTTCTTCCCCAAAGTGGATTGACGCGTGGTTTTCAAGTACTGTGTAAACTGTTGAAATTATTTCAGAGATAGGAGTGAAGAATCACTTCTGATCATCATCAAACCTTCTTAACTTTTTATATAAACAAAAAATGAGGCATATAAACAAGGAATGAATTCTTGATCGTTAAAATTATGAAAAGATGAATGAAAAGTTGAGAGAAAATGTTCCAATACTTTTGGGTAGCAGAGACAAAGAATGTTCTCTCTTACATAGGGAAGAAGAGCAGGACAAGTATATCTGGCAGGTCACAAGGCACTAAGGCAATTTACTCCTGTCTGTGTTTTTATCAGCGTTACTTCGTTTGCAATCCCTGACCTCTGAGAAAATTTGGACCTTAGCGCATTGTCTTCCCAGCCGAGGTCAAGTTCTGTTCTATTTTCTGTGTCTGAAATAGCAGAGTGCTTTTATCCTAAATCCAAGCGTTGGTTTCTGGACCATCGAAGCATCTGATTAGCTCCATCCTTTATCTCACATCTCAGTGGCTTTAGACCTTTGCCCACTGTTTCTGATGTTCCCTGCACACTCTGGTTGGTGCAGAGCTGCAAAGGTTAGCTTCAGAGCCTAAGCGGGGCAGGCATGGCTTCTGTACACTCCACTCAAGACCTTGACGCGATAACTCTGGCCTCTGGAGCTCTATGACTATTTTTTAAACTTTTTAAAGATTTTCTTTAATATTTCTTTTTGTTTTACACATAATTGATATTAAAAATAAATTAAATTAAATAGGGGCTGGAGGAATGGCTCGGCGGTTAAAATGCTTGCTTAGCAAGTGCTAAGTCAAGTGCTAAGTACCCGAGTTCGATTCCCCAGCACCACATAAGCGGGGCGTGGTGGTGCGCGCCTGTAATCCCAGGCGGATTGCCATGAGTTCAAGGCCGGCCTGGGCTCTGAAGTGAGTTCAGGACCAGCCTGGGCTACAGAGAGAGACCCTGTCTCAAAAAATAAATAAATAAAAATAAATAAATTAAACATAAAGGCTTGAGAGCATGTCAAAAGTAAGAAGAATAAAGTGATTTCTTTGATTACATTTTATTAGTTTATTTTATAGTACATGCTGTTCTCTCTCTTCTATTTTATTTTATCTGATTGGTATTTCATACTCCAAAATTAGACCAATATCATTAAAATGGAATGATGATTTGCATATTTGATAAATATTTAATCACAAAATAATTCATTTCACAGTTTCATATTTGATCGTCTTGAAACTGATAGATTTTTTTGTTTTTTCATTAAACTCTAAATTTCATTTCTAAGTCAAAATGTATGCTTATAAGTTTAACACTGACTCAGGCTGTCACCATGTTTTCAATATTATAAAATGTCCTACCAATTCTCTAATAAGATACTTTACAAGATCTCTATATAACAATATTCTATATAACAATGTGAAATCGGTTCAGCTGAATCATCCACGAGACATGACATCTACCTCTAAGTCTGAGATTTTTAAAGTTTTGAACAACAGGGTGGATTTGGTCATGCTGGGAAATTTATCACTGTCTCACTTTTTTTTTTTTTTTTTTTGTAAGAGTAGAGGAATTTTCAAGAAGATTTCTAATTAGCCGTCATACCTAAAATTTGATAACTCAGCAACAAAAGTACAAACAACCCAATCTTTGAAACGTGAGTGAAGGGCTTTCATCAACATTCTCCAGAGCAGGTTTACAACTGGTTAAAGAGTTCAAAAGATTTTTCCCCATTTTATTGATACGTATAAGTGCAAAACTTAAAGTTTACATTGATCTTGAGCATTTTGTGCATGTACATCTCATGGCAGTTATAAGACCTTCCCCTCTCTCCTTTTGGCCCTCTTCCTCTCCACCCTCCCTCCCCCAGTTCCCATTATTTTCCACATTAAGTCCCATGAGATAATTGGGATGTAGGTTGAAGGCTTTTGTAGGCAAATGGAAGAAGCTTGAGAACATCATGCTTATTGAAGTGAGTCAGAAGCAGAAGGGGGGAATAGCGAATGATTTCTTCGATGACTTAAAAAGATTTCTACCATCCTTAGTTAAGGAAATGTAAATTTAAAAAACACAAGGGTATACTACTCTTTATCAAGTAAGATGACTACAAATTAAAATAACAAACCAGACTATATGTTTGTGATCTGAGTAGTCTATGAGGCTGTGGCAGAGAGATAAAACATTTTTTAAAGAAAGGGGCTAAGGATATCATTCAGAGGGAAAACCCATCATTCAATCCCAAGTTGAGAATAACAAAACCAAACATCAAAAACACAGGAAATAGTAAGTGTCAGGTGAAATTAGAACTCCCATGTATGGTCGCTAGAAATGCAAACTGTGTAAATATTATGGAAAATAGTTTGAAAGTTTCTTAGCTCAAGCCAGAAATACTGCCACTAGGTGCATATCCAAGAGAATGATAAAAAAATCCTGAAGCAAAGCATGTGTATAGATGTTTATCACAGCTCTATTTATAATTACCAAAAAGTAGGAATACCCACGTCCATCATTGAAGGAATGCATAACAAAATGTCTATATCTAGGCAATGGGATCTGTTTCAGTTATAAAAAGAATGAAGTACCAATATATATATTACAGCATGAATAAAATTTAGAAACTTCATGCTAACTAAATGAATATAGATGCAGAAGCCTGCATATTAACATCCCTGCCTATAGAGAATATCTAGAATGCTATCCATCAAGAAGGATAGCCTCAGAATTGGAGAACTCAGCACCTCGGAATTGGAGAATGGAGCGTAACTGTTGAACTTGTGATAGTAGGACGTTCTGGAAGTAGATGGTGGAAATGGTGGTATAACAGTATGACTGTTCTTGATGGTACTGACTGTACACTTCACAATAACGTCAAAATTGATGTTCCTACAAATGTTTCTTAGTTGACAGCAATACAGCTCATTCTTGTGAAAGAGTAATGCAAAATTATTTCTGCCCAGGAGAAAAGAAAAGCAACTGTATGTTTCAAAATACATTTCCATGAAAGACATTGAGTTCTGTGTAGAGTTGCAAATTATTTCTATCACTGTAACTAATGAACTACATAAATGTCCATTTCTGGAATTTTGTTTTGAACCTGTGATAAAAATTTACTATTTCACTTAATCATTGATATGTTTGAGCATAACCTTTTGAAAAATGCATTTTAGTAGCACATATAATACAATATAGAGATAATGGAAATAAATTAAGTACACTCATTTCTCACTTGAGAATTCAATTTATGAAAATGTTACCTTATACAATTGCTTAATGAATGATAAGGATTTATTTTGAAAAAATGTATTACAAAAACATTTTTGTCTTTGGGTGGGCAACAAATGAGTAATTAACCCAAGTCTGGGTAGTGTAGGCCCAGAAGCTATTATGGTCTCCTGATGTAATCAAGAGATACAGGGAACGTGATATATGTGGGGCTATTAATGTAACATGACCTACTGTATTCTGGTGCCTTAGTTATTTTTTGTCCCTGTGACTTAATACCTGATATCCACAACTTAAGGGAGAAGAGATTTATTTTATTTCAGAGTTTAAGAAGATCACAGTCAATTCATGGGCAGCTGTGGTGGAAGGAGCTCCTCGCCGTGTTGCATACAGGAAGCCACATCCCACCAAGGAAGAAAGGAAGTAGCATTTATCTTGGCAGGTACGGTCCCTTCAGGGGCGGGCTTCAGTGTTCTGCCTTATTCCAGATTTGAGCCTGTAATCCAGCATATGTCAGTATTCCACCACACACCTATAACCCACCACGTGCCCATAATCTAACCCTCCAGGCTACACCCCATCTCCTCACAAATTATCCACACCATACAAATATGAAAGACTTCTGGGGAACCTTCTAGATGCAAACAACAATATATGGTAAGCATTTATTTTTCGGAAGTGGAATAGGAGCACTCTAAATTAATGACAAAATTTTTATTTTTCTCTACACATAAACCAGATAGTCATGTATTTTATTATCAAGCATTATGTACTATAAATAATTTTTATTTTCTATGATTTTTCATAACTAACCGTACAATAGGTTATTTGTTTCCACAAGATTCACTGCATGTATGAGAGGCATAAGGTTTCTATAGGTTTATTTACCATAATCCAAAGGGTAAAATGTCCCCAGTTAACAGCACATTTTCATTTCTGTTGTAATCTTACAGGCCCACCATTGGAATGAAGTTTATAATTGACTAAATGATGATTATGTAGCATCTGACTATAAGCAAAAACTATTAAAATCAGCAAGTAAACATGTAATAATCTAAATATAGTTTATAAATAATTTGCAATTACTAAAACTTTGTCGTGGTCACTCAAGAGGAAAATGGAGCCATTTGAGGTTACGGCTGATTGAGAGATAGGAAGAAAATCATTCTTTTGTAGATGTATCTTTATGTTTTTGAAGGTGAATCTTTATCTTTCACTCACATTGCAGTTAAAAATGAGTGATAGAAGAGAAGAATACTTTTAGGGAAAATTAACGACTACCTATAAAATTTATTTGAAATATGTGGAAATGGATCACATTTATAACACTTAGGAATCCTATAAAACTGACTTCTCATCACTCTTATTTGACATAAAATTCAAAGCAAAACCTTTTTGGTCCTTTCACGCTGCACACAAATTCATTTTTTTTCCTTATGATATTTTCTAACAAGAAGTTATGTTGAGTAAACTAGTAATTGTGTCTTTGCTTGAAAGCAACATGTTAAAATTTAACTACATTCAGAATACCTGTGTAGTATATTTACAGGGTTAAAAATAGTGTTATTCTATAAGTAAAAGAAGACCTTATCTAAAGTCATAGATGTTTTCCAAAATCAGGTTGGCAAAAAAATGAATATTTATATGACATAGACCTCTATGAAAAAGTGAATATAAATATAGATCTTCAATATAAAAAAATTGATATGTAATATTGGGTTTGCATAAACTATTTTTACATAGTGGATATCTTGGTTTTTAAAACTTTCAATAAACCAAGGACTTAATGCAGGAGATATGCTTGCAGAAAAGGAATCTGAACTGACTGTCATAAGATGAGTACACTAGTGCTAATTTGGCCAGCATTTTGTGGGAAGACAAACTTCGCTCTGACAATAAATCCCTCCAAACTCTGGGTTTATGAGCTTTCTTAGCCTCTAGCTCCTAGTCCACACAACCTCAGGGCAGAGGATCTGAATGAATTGAATCCTATGTTTTAGCTGTGCACAGGTGCAGATGCTGTTTCAAATGTATGTGATTAGAGAGTTTAAAAAATAATTAGGGGATATATACTTGACCTTACTCATGAAATTATTTTATTTTGGAGTGAAATGATTAAAACAACCCCTGTATTAGAGTCAAGTTGTGCTTTGGGATGGGAAAGGGCAGGTGGTGGCTATGCTCTATCCATGCCAGCGCACCACCTGCGCCACAGCTCCACTCTCTCCCTCACGCCGGAGTGTACGCACCTCGTGCTTTGTTACATAATTTCTAGTTGTCACTACAAAAAAGAATTCTCTGGGTGCTAACTTACTCTTCAACTTACTCTTAAAATCATCCCCATTTCTCTTTATACCTATTTCTCTGATTACCGTTGTTGGTAGATGATGGTTTGAACACATTGCAGCCTGAGTCTCTTATATTCTTGGTCCTTACAAACAGTTAAAAATAGTAATAACTTTCAAATCACAGTTAAAAAACAACACAAGGAGAAATTCATTGGCTCACAACTTTGAGATTTCTTACAAATCTAAAATAGTTGATAGGTCACTAAGGAAAGAACTGACTATTCTAAATTAACCTAAAATTCTAGTGAATTTTTTTAGTCAAGTACATTTGTGACACCAGCTTTAGAAACTCGTGTATTTACATACCACAACCTGATCATTTTTGCTTTCCTTTCTGCTCTCCAAACCTTTGCTCCCCCTTTACCCTTTTTTCTCTCCACATGTCTATCTTCTTACTTTCTATCATCTTTCCTTTAATTTTTATGATTTGATTCATTTCATATTAGAGAAACCACACAATATTTAACCTTCTGTGTCTGATTCATCTCACAAAACTTGATAGTCTCAAGATGCATGCATGTTTCTGCAAACAATTCAAATCTTATCTTTATAGCAACGTCATGCTATTATGTAAATGTAACGTCTTCTTTAATCATCTGTTGGTGGACATGTTGAAACTTTTCAAGATTTAACTATGATAAGATGTGCTGCTATTAACATTGGTATTCATGTATCAGTCTTGTATAATGATTTTAGCTCTCATGGGAAGTTATTCAGAAGTTGTAGATCTGAGTCTAGTAAGATATCTACTTTTAGTTTTTGAGGAATATCCATCTACAGTGCTTTGCATAGTGACTATACCACTTCACAATTCTACCAGCAATTACAGAAGATCCTTTTCTCTACAACCTTGCCAGCATTTGCTGTTTATCTTTATTGAGTTCTTCGTATCAACTATTCGTATGGAGTGAGATAGAACTTCAGTGTTGATTTGATTTGCACTTCTCTGATGACCAAAGAAGCAGAACATTTTTTTTTTCAACTACTTATTGGCCATCTGGATTTTTCAAATAGTTATTTCTTCATTTCAGTTGCCCAATTTTTGATTTGGTTTTTTATTTTATTTAAACCTTAAAATACATAAAATATATACATGTGTATATATGGACACACATATTTAATACATGTATGTATGTATATATGCCAGTACAACAACTAATATATATATTTGTTTTGTATATTTAGGTATAATAGTCCTCTAAGTAGTAGCTTGCAATTTTTTCCATTCTGTCAGTTATTTCTTCACTATATTGACTTCTTTCCTGTGCAGGAGATTTTTAATTTAATATAATCCCATTTGTTGATTCTTGGTGTTATCTTTAGTTGCAATGGGTTTTATATCAAGAAAGTTCTTGAATATGTTGCCAAAGATTTCTTCCAACAAATTCAGTGTTTCCATTATAATATCTAGTTTTTGATCCATTTTTATTTGATTCTGGTACTTAACGAAAGGTGTGAGTCTAGTTTCGTTCATCTGCCTGTGGATAACCAGTTTTTTCAGCACCATTTGCTACATAAGCTACCTTTTCCCAGTATGCGTTTTCGGACCTTTTATTGAAAAAAATGGCTGAAGGTGCTGGGAATTATCTCTACATTCTCAATTCTTATCCATCAAACCCTCAGACCACTTGTCTGTTTTTTGCCAACACTATTATTTTATCATTGTTGTTTTGTGATATAACTTCATGCCCAGTGTTGTGATGCCTCCCTGATTTTGTTTTGTTACTTTAGTTTTATTGCTCAGGATTATTTTGTGTATTTTAGGTCTTCTTGTTCCATATAAATTTTAGAGTTATTTTTCTAGTTTTCTGAAAATTGCTGTTGGTATTTGATTGGGTTTATCACTTTCAGCAATTTGATCATCTTGACAATACTGGTTCTGCCTATCTAGAAACAAAGGATATCTTTCCATTTTCTAATATTCTCTTCAATTTTTTTTTCAGAACACCATTGTGCTCAATTCAGAAATTCTGTAATTCCTTAACTAGGTTGATTTTTAGGTGTTTACTTTTATTTGAGGCTACTGCAAAGGGATTGTTTTTCTAATCTCTTTATGTTTTCCTTGTTGCGACAGAGGAACACTGTTCATATGTTTATATTAATTTTATATCCTGCAACTTGGCTGCATTTGCCTATTGGTTCTAAGAATCCTCTGGTGGAGTATTTAGGGTCCAGCACATGAAGAATTATGTCATTCACAAGTAAGAATGTCTTTTTTTAAATTTTCTCATGTCTATTTCTTTTATTCCTTTATTCCACTCCCTTGTTTAATTGCTCTGAATCCAGTTTTCAGTCCTGTATTGAATAGACATGGTGAGAAACGACACCTTTGTCTTGTCATTGATTTGAGAAGAAAAGCTTTCAAATTTTTAAATTTAGGATAGTGTTGACAGTAGAATATTCATAAAGTTTTTATCAGCTTGAGTTATGGTCCTTCTATGCTTATTTCTTTTTGAGACACCACCTCACTGTGCAGTCTAAGCTGGTCCTGAACTCCCTATGTAGTACATGCTGATCTTAAACTCACAGTGATCCTCCTACTTCAGCTTCTCAATGCTAGGCTTAGAGGATTGCAGACTGCACCACCACGGCCACTTTACATGGTGATGCAACCTCAAACCCCAGGCTTGTGATTAACTAAGCATGCACTCTAATAGCTGTCTATTCCTTTAAGTCCTTCTGTATCTTTTTTTTTTAATTACAAGTTTTATCATGAGAGAATGTTGTATTTTGTCAAAAGATTTTTGTACATCGATTGAGATAATAACATGATTTCTTGCACACGCTTTTGTTTATAAGATGTATTGGGTTGGTTGGTAAACGTATCTTAACCACCCTTGCATCCCTGGGATGAAACCAACTTGGTCTTAGCGTAATCTTCTTAATAATTTGTTCCATTCTGTTAGCAAGTACCACATTAAGGAATTTCGCATCTAGTGTCATTAAGGTTTTCAAAATAATTTCTTCCAATTTCAAATTTCACCTTTTTATTTTTAACAGCATTAATATAAAGAATTTTGTTTTCTTCTTTTTACTTATTTGGCTAGAAATTTACCAATCTTATCCTTTTAATGAATCGATTCTTCCGTTCATTGATCTTTTTATTATTTTTATAGTTTCAAGTTCACTAATATGTGCTCTGATTCTATTTCTTTTCTTTTACTGCCTTTGGATTTGGATCATTCTTATTTCTCTTGGACATCGTGCTGCACCTATAGAGTATTTAAGAGATTGCTTCTTTTTTCATATGTGCATCAGAGCTAGAAGTTTCCCTCTTACTACTGCTTTCATTGTGTCCTTTAGATTCTGGTATCGTGTGCCTAGATTATAATTAGACTTTAGGTTGTTTTTTTATTTCTTATGTGTTCCATCATGAGAGCCATAATATACTGTTTAATCTCCACATATTTGTACATTTATGTAGTTTCTTTTATTCCACTTTGAATTGGAAGTATGTAGGAAATTATTAAAATCTCTTGTATTTATTTAATCATGTCTTGTGGCCAAGGATATTGTTGATCTTGGAAAAAGTCCCATGTGCTGCTAAGGAAAAGATATATTCTGTTGATATTAGAACATTGTAAATATCTGTTAAGTCCATTTGTTTCCTCATATAATTTAGCACTAATATTTCTTTGTTGATTTTTTTGTCTAATTGACCTTTGTAGTTACCAGAGTAAAACCCTATAGTTTTAGGTTTTTTTTTTTTTTTTTTTTTTTTTTTTTTTTTTTTTTTTTTTTTTTTTTTTTTTTTTTTTTGCTTTTTCTCTTTGTTATACTTTCACTTTCAATGTTTTCTTTGTTCTATGTTCTTCACTTTTGCTCTTCTCTCTCCCTCTCTCAGATTATTTCAAGTATTTTCTGCAATGCCTGACAATTTCTTTAGGGTTGCAAATTTCTCTAGGGTTTCTTCAATAATAATAATAAAAAAAAACAACTTTACTTCTATTTTAGTTTTCAAGGATAATTTTACTGAATACAAAAACCTACTTTGACACTTGCTTTCTTTTAAAGCTTGAGAGATTTATTAATTGGCTTTCCTACCCTTTAAAGTTTACAGTGAAAGGAGCTGGAAGAATGGCACAGTGGGTAAAGTGCTTGCCTAACAAACTCAAGGCCCTGAGTTTGATTCTCCAGCGCCACAAAAGAGGCTAAGGCAGAAAGATTGCCATGGGATACATAATGAATTCTGGACCAGCCTATTGGGCTATAGAGTAAGACCTTGTCTCAAAAGAGAAAAAAAAAAATCAGTACCTGAATAAATGTCTATTTTTATTGGTTAAATACTGTACCTTTTCTTTTAAAAATATTTATTTAATTATTTTTTTTTCCTACCTGAAGGCTTGTTTTCTTGTTTTCAGAGGCTGGAGCTGCTGGTTTCTATTAATTCCTATAGCTTTCAGCTCCTGGCTTACCTCTAGCTAAAGCCACTGGCTTCTCCCTCTGCTCCTGGCCCTCCTACATGGTCTGGGGTGATTTCCATGCTGTGCTGATGTGTAATTAGGATTTCCAACCTTATTACTTCCTTTCCATTTCTAGAGCTCTCCCTTTTCTCTACAGCATAAGTTGAGCAAGTAGTTTTGCATCTGTATTTCAACTACCTGGTATGACCTTTGAGGAGCCATTGAGTGACACTTCTACTTGGCCACCATCTTGTCTGGAAGTTTCACTATTTCATTTTGTATAGCTACCACAAAAAACCAAAGGCTAGATGATTTCCTTGAAAAGGGATGTGGGATGTTTAGTTCATAGTTTTAGAGGAACAAAAACACAGGGTTGGTGTCTACTTGGTTTCCTATGGGAGCCTTGTGAAGGATGTCACCACATGGTGGGAGCTCAGACAATAGCACAGTCGAGCATGAGTAGAAAAGACAAGTACTCGGATGGCCTTGTTTTATCACCGCCACTCTGAGCAACTGATCCTGTCTTTTAATAACTGACTCACATCCACCAGATAAGCATTCTTTCCTTTGAAGGATTATACCACCATGACTTAATGACCTCCCTCCAAGCTCTCCCTCTTGAAAGTTCTGCCACCTGTCAGTGCTGCTACATGAGAGATCATGCTCTAGCAAATGAACCTTTGGAGGGCAATGTGTCACAGTACATAGCAGTGCTTATTGCTTCAAAAAAAAAAAAAAAACTCTTTGTGCGTGGAAGTGGTTATTATCTCCAGGGGCAGGAGAAGCTCTGGGGTCCATACCAAACTGCTCTGCTGAATACACAGCTGCAGAGCTATGTAGATGTCCTTACACATTAAGATTGACTTTGTGTGGTCCAGCCAGTCACTGTGGAAGTGTCTAGTAACAGGAAATGCTGTGGCTGGATTTAAATACTCAGGACAAGAAACTATTTTAAAAAAATTATTTCAGCACACATTATGTAGATTTTAATTCTCTATGACATACTGGGTTCGTATATCTTACAAAGGAGTTCAACGCTCCTAAGTTTTTTGTCTCTAAATACCGAGAAAAGGCAGCAGATAAAACATAATAAAGAGAATACTAAATGTTTCCTGGAAATGTAGAAGAGTGTGTAGAGATATGCTGACATTTTTCTTTGCCTGGTCTCAAAATTGACTGAAGAAGAAAAAGTAAAAAATAAAAGAAACCTAGTTTTTAATTTTGTTGGATGTTTTTGAAATGTTTCTCTTATTAAGGTTTTTCTTTTGCATAGTGTTATAAAATGTCATAGAAGGTAGGGATATTTTCTCACTTAAATATTGGTGATCTCAAAATTTTACAAAAGCACTCAAGTCAAGGCAATATCATTCCCATAGAGCTATTCCTGAGAGTCAGCTCAGGAAATATTTAGAGTTGGCCAACTCTTGTCCTCTGTCTATGATAGTCACTGCTAGTGAAGACAGTCATCTTCCTGAGATGGAGCAGAGAGTCAGGGTAGCTAATCTGAGAAGTTAACCAGTGTTTCCTCCTGATTTCCACACCCTGTTCACTATGTCAATATGTTCCTCAGAATGCTTTTGGCAAACCAGCTTTTTTTTTTTAATGCTCTCCAAACTCCCAAACACCTTCGAAATCATTATTTTATGAACTTTTAAAAAATGCAAACAAATAATGATAATAAAACTATCATGTGTAATAATGACATCTCAGACCTAGGACTAGTGAAGGGCAAATGTATGTGGGAAAGTAGAGATTTTACTTCTAACTAAGCAGTTCATGCAAGGAGATGCTACAGGCCTGAGAATTATCCACCAGGAAACGTGATTGGGCATTAATCTTTCAGGGCCAGTTTTTATTTGAATTGATGACTAAATAAACTGAAATTTAG
Source organism: Ctenodactylus gundi (assembly GCA_004027205.1). NCBI lineage: Eukaryota > Metazoa > Chordata > Mammalia > Rodentia > Ctenodactylidae > Ctenodactylus > Ctenodactylus gundi. Next base: position 23,430 of record PVKB01004469.1, read on the forward strand.
AATAATTATGTGATATTTGGAGTACCACAGTCATTTACTGGCAGCAGAAATACCAAACCAAGGAAAATTTCCTTACTCCTAACCCTGTGCTTTCTCTCTACATTCAACAAGCTAACTACGAGAAGGTGATCGATGAGCTACGATGATTTAACCCAGTCTACCTTGGTCTGAAAACTCCAGCTCAATATTTTATTTAAGACAGCTGCCACTGAAGGGAGCACATCAAAACCAAAACTATTGAAAGGAGTTAGTATTCAGCTATTATGCAGTTAATAAATATTTCTAGAAAGTATACTGTGTATTTTTAAATAATTCATCTTTCCCTGAAGATATGAGTACTTCATGCTACAGTTCCTATTTAACAAGACAAATTGTGGCAAGAAGGTATGTGTGTATATATTTTCTGGAAGTTTCTATTGAAGCATTACAGCAATGATCAAATGCACTGTTAACAAAGAATTTTACATTCAATAAAAGTAAATGAGGTTTGTTAAATGCTATTCCATTTCCTGCAGGGACTCCTTAGAGGAGGGACATCTAAAATTTTTGTGGATAAGAAAAATGGAATAACTGAAGCACACGTGGGAACCTGAGAGTTTGGGAAGGAATCAAATTATGATACTGAATGAAGTGTACGATTTTTATAGTCTTTAAAATTTCTCCCAGGGTTTGCCATGTTAATTATACTTATTGATTACTTCAGGCTTGTCTGATATCACTATCAGATGGTAGGAGATAAGTTTTATTCTCTGTAGGAACTGAATTTGATGTCTTTTGTGAGTCTTTTGAGGATGAGGTTCACCTACTGCTCACACATTTACTATCAGGACTAAGAGTTACGGCTGCTTTCATCTATGTACCTGAGTTTATATTCATTCTAATTTTTTTCTAAAAAGAAAAGAGTGTACACCAGAAGCAAGTTGACTCTGCTTCAAAGGGACTCAACCAGTATTAGTCTGGAACAACAGCTTCATATGTGTGGGTAGACGGTCTTCATGGGAAAATTGGATTGCTCAAATATTAACAGTTCGCTTACCCGAAATCAAGTAATTCAGGGTCATTTTTCCTAAAACCCTTGACTTGCTTTGTTCCTTAAGCTATTATATATATATATATATATATATATATATATATATATATATATATATTCAATTATGTCCTATTTTGGACACAACACTAAGCACCTGTTTTCACCATCTGAATCCTCAAACCACATAAATAGTATCAGACCTCCTCCTTTAAAACTTAAGTCTCTTCTTAGGTGAAATTTTCTCTTTCTCTAATAAGTTGGTAAACTGGGCCATCTTTAATCAACAAGTTACTTTAGGTCTATTTATATAACAATGTTTGATAACAATGTTTTTAAACCACAAGAGTCATAACTGCAACATTATTCATAGCTATTGTATACACCTGATTCTTTCATATGATTTTGTCTTCCCATATGCTTCTTATTTTGCGCCAGTATAATACATACATTTGTCGAAGAAAAAAATCTTTCTGTCGTAGTAGGGATTGAATACCAGGGCTTCACATTGAGCTATATTCCCAAACATTCCCAGTTTTGTGACAGCATTTCATCGCTAAGTTGCCTGGCTTGGCTTGAATTCACTATCCTCCTGCCTCAGCCTTCAACAATACTGAGATTATAAGCTTGTCCCAAAGAGCTCAACCATTATAATCAACTGATTTTTTTGTCTTTTTTGATGCATATTCCATAGGGACCAATAAAAATGAAACTACTAGATTTTTGGCCTCCTCTCACCTTCTACGAGTCTGTGAGCTAGAGGACAGGTTGATCTGACCTGTTCCACTTCCTTTCTCGGCTCTGCCTAGGAAAACATCTCTCCCCAGGTGCAGCGGGAGCCTCTCCAACCTCCATATGCTCGTCCTTCCAATTCCTTCTTTTTGGTGACAGTGAGAAAAGGTTCCATTGAGATCAAAATAAAAAGTAGTTTCACTGACATTTCTGTCTGAAATGTCAGCAGAGTGTACACTGATGTGACCTGTTCTCTGGTGTCGGCACTGGAGCAAGGCGAGCTTCTGTTTCCCAAGTTCCAGGTGAAAATGAGTACGTGAGGGAAAAGCCTTCTCTCCTGAAATGTCTCTAATTCTCTAAGTCTAGTGATTTTCATACTCAAAGTACTTTGCTTTGAGGCCAAGAGGTAAAATGGTGGCACATCTTTTTCCTCCAACTTTTTATTCGTATGGATATGTACTACAGAATGGTGACATTAAACTTTGAAATTTTATGCATATATATATATATATATATATATATCACAAGTTTATATATATATATATATATATATATATATATATATATATATATATATATATCACAAGTTTCCTTTCCCTTCTCTGCCCCCTATTTTACCCTCTCATCCCCTCCATTCTCCCCACTGACTCCTAATATCTCACTTACTTGACTCTATTATTTACATAATGCAGTGGGTGTCTTATATTAGAGGGACCACGTGATATTTAATCTTCTGACTCACTTTACTAAGCATAATAATTTCAAGCTGTACCTATTTTTCTACTAATAATTCACACACACACACACACACACACACACACACACACACACACACATGTTTTTATGGCAGTGTAGCACTCCATTGTGTATATATACATGTTTTTTAATCCATTGGTATACTGATGGATATTTTAGCATATTTCATGATTTAGCTGTTGTTAATTGTGCTGGTATAAACATTGGTGTGCATATATCTCTCCTGTCAGTGGCAAATAGGGTTATATCAAGTTAAAAAAGCTTCTTCATGGCAAAAAAAAAAAAACATTAACAGAGAGATGAGCAACAGAAAATTTTACCACCTATACTTTGAAGAGGAGGCTAATACTTAGAACATACAATATATACAAACAACTGAAGAAAAATAGATCCCTCAAAATCAAAGATTCAATTAAAGGATGCAATTGAAATGAATAGACAATTCTCAATTCAAGAAGTACAAATGGTCAGCAAATATACAAAAAAACAATGTTCAAAACCCTTAGCTGTTAGAGAAGTGTGCATCAAAACACTGAGATGTGCTATGCGCCCCAGTGGGAATGGTGTACACCAAGAACTCAAATAGCAACGAGCACTGGCGAGGTTGTGAGGAATAAAGAATCCTTTTACATTGCTGGTGGAACTGCAAACTGGTACAACCCCAATGGAAAGCGATATGGACATTAAAAAAAAAAAAAAAAAAAAAAACTGAAAATAGATATTCTATTTGACCCAGCAGTACCCTCTCTGCGAATCACTCAAAAAAGGGTTGCATATCCTTGATCAAGTGTTTCTCCATATGCGGTCCTTCTGCTTCTTATATCCAGCAGTGTCTGAAGAGGCATGTTCAGATTGTCCCATGAGCAGGCAGCCTGTGCAACAGCACAGCGCTCCACACCCGACTTAAAGCCCTTTTATCACTGTCTTGATGTTACTGATAAGTTTCTAATAATGGCTTAAATTTTTGATTCTCTACTTGTGTCTCTATAAATTAAGAGCCAAGGCAAGCATACAATTATTTCACTCTTATTGTACATACCATACTTTTTATAGAAAGCCGTATATTTAAAAATAAATGTAAAGCAAATGATTATCCAAAATTCGTCCTCAAAATTATTACCTGTCTTGTTTCAATATATGACCTCTTCCTGTCTTGCAAGAGAACTGAATATAAATTGAGATAGCAATATCTAAGCAACTGTACATCTTGAATGATCTTTTAAAATAATTTTTATCCTAGCTGATCCAAATGCAAAAAATCCAAACTATTCAGAAGATGCCATCAACACAGAAAGTAAAAAGAAAAAAATTCATATTAGCATAATTTTAATTTTGTATTCAAGTTTTAAAAAGAAAGTAATTGGATCAAAAATTGACATTTAGTAAGAGAAAACTTTGTATTTTCTTATCAAACACTTAGATTAATAAAAATCAGATAAACATCACAACAAATGATACAAGAAAGCATTTGATTTTTCAATCAGTAGCAAAATAGTTGTCCTATAAATATTTCTTTGACATCATCAATATCTCCCCTGACCCCCTGGCTTTAGAAGTATATACAATGTATTAATGCACTCTCCAGAGCTTTGTGTTGCTTCATTTTAGCCAGTGATCTCATATAAAATCATCTGCCTTAAATAAATAATGACATTTGCTGTCAAATATTTCTGTATGAATTTAAGGTGATAATATATGCCAATATGATGACACAACACATGCCAAATAATTAGTGAAGCTGTCAGTCTGAAATTAATATAGTGATATTAACAAGAAAGTATTCACCCTGTGTGCAATGTCTCCTTCAAAGGGGTTGGTATTCCGAATATCTGTAAAATAACAAAGAAGGCATTAGAACAAAGAGGTTTCTATTTCATGAACACAGAAGTATCTTAAATCTCAGAATCTTGCTGAGGTTTCAGTTTCAGTAAAATATTTCCAAGTATCATTCTTTATGTTCTGCTTTATTTGAGTTTTATCTTAGAAATAATATATTTTGACCCAGTATCTGCTTATTTTTATATCATGCATTTTTTCACACCATAAAAAGAATAGGTATAAAATACAATAAAATTCTCAATTTATTTACAAATATTTTGGAATGAAATCTATGCTTCAATGTATTTGTTTATATATGATTTACCTGTACTCAGGGTACAATTCAAAATGTAAATGTTGATAAAAGGGAGGTAGGTCATACTTTAAAGAGTCAGTATTTTTAAAATTCAAACATTTCATCAAGAACTACTTGTATTGCAATAAAAACAAAGTATGCAACGTAAATTTGAAATATGAAAACTACAAATGCTTTACAGGAAAATATTTCAATTTTTGAGCTGTTGAAATAACTGTTCTAAGTGTAGAAAACTGTAGTTCATGGGCTTTGGAGACAACGATGTGTGGAATCTTGTCTGTTTTAGGAGATGGTGAACATTGATTCCAGAAGTATGTGGATAGAAAGTCTCCTGATCATGGGGAGGCAGTATTCCTGCAGACGCATTCTACAATGTGCTATCTTTGCCTCTGTAAACACGGGAGCAGCTTAAGTTTGCGATAGTGTTGGCATTCCTATGATTCTGTGAATAGTCACTGTTGAGGAAACTTTGCCTTAATGGCCTGGTAAGATTAATGGCTAGCATTATATATTAGAAACACACTGTTATAAGTGTTGAGTATAGATAAGAGCATAAATAATAAGCACATGGTAAATTACTGGAGGTTTCTGTTGGTCTATTTCCAGAATATTGCACACTATGTTAAGCTTTTGTGAATCCCCTTAGAAGTCTTTGTCGTAAACCATATTAGCAACTAAAGATAAATGTTTATTAGCTCTCCTGTCTCTTATAAACTCCTTTAGAGTGAATAACTCTCCTTTCGTGTTCTGTTTTATTCTCAGTACTTAAAAGAAAAGAGGCAAATACTACTTGCTTTGCCAATACTCACTAAATAAAAAAAAAAAGCAGATCAGTAGTTAACAGTTTTTAGTAAATGAGAGAGTTCCAGGTTGAAAACTTCTGGAAAATTTAAAAATCAAATTCTATAACTATCACCTAGTGAAACACTCTGTTTTAATTTTGTTACACCATACTTGCTTTGTACATTATTCTCAAAATGTTCAGGTGTAGTCTAAAGCTTTTAGAATCATATATTAGAAAATAATATTTTGATATGTATTAAAATGTAGGGAAAATTCTTTTCTCTCCACTCTCTTGATTACTGCAAATAATAATAATAAATCTGTATATATATGTGTGTGTGATTATATATATATATGTGTGTGTGTGTGTGTGTGTGTGTGTGTATACAGACACACGCACACGCACACACACTCACACACATACATACATATATATTCCCTTTTGGGGACTTTTGAACTAAGTAGACAAAAACTTGGAGTACCAAGAGAAAAGAATTAATAAAATTTGTTTGTTAATATTTTTATATTTTCATAGTGTTCACAGGAAAACTACTCAAAGCACCAGTTAGATACGAGGTATATGTACCATTTTAACACACAGAAATATACTGCTGGGAGAAGACAAAGCAACGCCCAGTAAGCGAAACCTATTTAGTAAACTTGACTGGTCAAGTTCATTTCTGTACCGCCTCCACTCTCCTTGGTATAAAGATGAGAATACCTTTATAAATTGGAATTTATGTCACCTTTACAAAAAAAATGTGGCCTGCTTTTGTAAAGGAGAGAGCAGGCGAGAGGGCTTTTCCTTGCCCATTGCTTTTCCGTTTGCATCCAACATCCAGTAATTCTATACCAAAATAAAAACTTCAGAGATTTTCTCTTAAACAGAATAAATTAGATAAATTTTTCAATCTAATTTATGCAGAAGTCACATCTTTCACTAAGGATTAATCAAGTTCAGGTATGTTGGGTACCAACCTATCTAGGAACCCAGCAAAGGGTAACTGCTAGCTTCTGATTTGAGTGCTTCAGAGTTTGCATTGTGGCACTTAACTTTTATTCTATTACCACAAAGAGACTTAGAACTATTTTTTTCACAACCGTAAGTTAAAAATGTGGGAAAATTCTTAATATTGAAAAGAACTAAGTATTGCAATATTTAAGCAAGATCTGCATAACTCTCACTTGGTATACCTATGTCATCTCACCTAAATTTGTAGTTTGGCTAGCATTTAAGACAGAATACCAGGTATCCAAATTCCTTGCATCCTCATGACTGAGGTATTAAGCCCACATATGCCGTGTCATCTCAAATGATAAAACTCTAAATCTAGAAGGTTAGAGTGGAAACTGTGACCCACCAGAGCTGAGTTCAGGGTTTGGGGTGTTTTTTCATTTATTATATTGATAGCTCCTGACACCTCTTCTTTATGTTCCTGCCTAAATAAAAAGTGAAGCTTCCAAAATAACTGATATTTGAGGCCTGTAGCATGCTTTTCACAGATATAAGGCTGCTTTAGTCCTTGGTCAAGTTAGTCTAAATTTTTGTTCTACATGTGCATTGTTAGGCAACTTAATTTGAAAACAGCAAAGATGTTCATATATGGAAGGCCGGTGAACATACTAAGCCATTTGGGAGACTGGAAGAATAGCATAGTAGTTGGAGCACTTTCTGAGCAAGCACAAGGCCCCGAATTCAATTCCTCAGCAACACGTAAGTCAGGTGTGGTGGCACAAATCTGTAGATCCAACACATGGGGGTTGCGGCAGGAGGATTGCCATGAATTCAAGGTCAGTCTGATGTATTTAGTAGTATATATATCCTCTACAACGAAAAGTTGCAAATACTGAAGAAAGAAACTGAAGCAGTCACTAGAAGCATTACACAGTGAAGCAAACGCCCAGCAAGTGAAAAGACAACTATCAACGTGGGAGAAAAGATTTTGCTAGCCATTCATCTGACACAAGATTACTATCCAAAATATATAAAAGTCAAAAATTATAGCAAAAAAAGAAAAAAAAATATTTTATGACATTTTAAGAGAAGCAAAAACATGAACAGACACCTCCCAAATATAATGGTCAATAACTTTACTATCATTGAAAAGTTAATTAAAACTACTTCAAAATTCCTTCTCTCTACATTCGGACTAAACTAAAATTTTGATGAGAATGTGGAGAAGAAACACACATTGTGAATAAGAATTTAAATTAAGTACTACCACTATGAAAAGCAATGGGTATTTTCCTCTAGCAAAAATAAAATTATGATGTGACTCAGATACCTTAATCCTGGGTTTATAGTCAATGAAAATTTTATCAACATACAAAAGAGGCAATTGCATATTTATGTAGTTTTGGCACTGCTTACAATAATTAAGAAGTGGAAAAGGCCAGATATGTCAAGAGAGGAATGAATAAAGAAAATATGGTACCTGTATACCTGACTGGTCAGCTATCATTCAGCTACGAAAAAGAACGAAATTATGGCTTTTGTGAAAAGATGAGTGAGGTGAGGGACATTGTATTGAGTAAAATAAGTCAACCACAAGTAGACAAATTCCACATTTCTCTCATGGATGGAAAAAAGAAAATGGTAAAGTAACAATTAGGACTTGGAAAGAAGGAGTGACGGAACTAGGAGATGGTGAAAAAAGTGGTGGGAATGATCAAGTCACGATACATACTTGTATGAAAATGTCACCGTGAAAGGCGTTTGTTTGTATAATTAATATATGCTAATTGGAAATGAATTGGTTGGTACGAATTCATCCATAAAGGCAAAAAAAGGAACAACGATTTTAGTTATTATCATTTCTTTCAAGTATTTGTGTGAAATTCAGAGTGCTTTTTATTGGGTTTTTTTCCCAAGCTATCAGAATATTAAATAAGATGGAGAGAAAGTCTTTGATGGTTTTATTGGTCAACTAGCAAAATGTGTCCAAGCAGATCCGAATGCAGTGACAACAATGGACTCATTGATCTGTGAGGCTTTGAGCAATAGGCTTAAATGATATATGTTCACGTTGAACCTTTTAATCATCCTTTTTATTTAAGGAACAAAATTGAGAAAATAAAGGGAAATGATAACTGCCTTTTTGTAGAAAATAAACAATAACATAAGCTCCAATACCAAAAGGATTCTTTCACGTAACTGTTTTCCTCTGCTAGTCTAAACCTGCAAAGAAAATAACAACAAGAACCTCTCAACATCCTCTCTCAATCAGACTACAATGACAGCAGTCTGGGATAATTATTGACAAGATTTCTTGCCATTGGCGGTATTTATGTGTCATGAGACCTCAGTTATCACCTTGCACTGAACAGGCTGTTGTAGCCATTCCTGTCTATCCTAGTTCCAAGAATTTTAAGAAAGAAGAGCTTTCCATTGACTTTCTTAGGTTCTGCGACCCGCCTGTATATTTGACTGACAAAAGACCTTATCAGAAGAAAGCAAGGAAATTATATTTTCTTTCAACATTTGTATGTGCACCTCACAGAGAAGAAGTGAGAAGCCTGAAGAAGTGGCTACACCCTCAGGCTTTATAAATATCTTTCATCAAACAATGAAATTATACTTGGTGGAAGCATGGTCAAGATAAGGTATTGTGAGTAAGGGTATAGCAAGGTTGTTTTATGCATGTATCATATTGTTATCTCTGGTCTTCATGATGCAGGCCAGCAAAATACCCTTATGACGTAAAACAAAAACTGCTTTCAGAAAATATGCTTATTCATAGTTAAATATGAGTGTCATGGCTGGGGAAGCTAGGAAGCAAATCATCTCAAATCACATTTTCTGTCCTGTAAAAGGATACATAGATGTTTATCACAACAGAATGCCAAAGTCATAAATCAATATGCTCCACATATTGTTGGGGCATAAATAAGCAGGTTACACAGAGTAGGGTCATATTTTCCAGAGCTTTCTGATATTCTTTGGGGCATTCTTAGCTTTAGGTTTAGTGGAGGCTGGAAGTCTGCTAAATTTAGTGATAACATTCTGACAGGCTTATGTAATAATCATGAGAATGTTAAATCAGACATAGAAGTTCATGTAAATGGCCACAAACGGGCCTAAGATGCCCCAAGATATTTTTTGCTCTTGACCTCCAGCAGTCCCTCTCTCCACAATTGTGATATTCTCATCCAAGGTTAAGTAGGTGGCTGGATCTTTAGTAGAGATGTAGGCTCTTCAGACTACTTCAGATTCTGGGTTTTATTCACTGCTGCATTCCCCTATGGCCTCTGAATGTAAGTGGCCTTTTGGCAAATGTTGTTGAGAAGATGAACACATCGGTTTTTGTAGTTGCTCATTAACAACTACGTGACATTCACAAAGGGAAACTTATGACACGTTCACAAAGGGGAATTTATATTCTACTTATAAACAGAAAAGAGCACAGCCGTTTTACCCTCCTCAGCTTATATGGAAGACAAAGCCTGCTTTTGCTAATAGCACTGACTTTTAACTTGGGCCTGCAGATGTCCGATGACTAACACGATGCAGGAGAAAAGCATGGCATTACTGCCTTTATTCTGTATCTGTTTCCTTTTCTACTTCACAACTTTCAGCGCGATTTCTCTTCAGCTTTACACTTCTTCATACTAATAATTTAGAAAATGCTTGCATAAATAGTTATTCCCTTCTCCTCAATGAAGATAAGAGTAACTATGGTATTTTCTAGAGTTTCAGCAACACAATCGACAGATTACCTACTGTCAGCTTTTCCAAAGTCTTGTTCCAGACTACTGAACTAAAGCTTCTAAATCACGAGCTGTTTCCCCAAATCCCCCCCAAAATCTAACTGTACTTTGCATTTCTGACCTGCCTTTTCTGTAAGTCATTCTCTCCAACAATCACACTGGATTTCAAGAGCATATTAGCCTTCCAGGCAGATCACTTAATGATGACACTGCCCCTCTCATCAGGAGCAATTACCCATTGATGGGGACTGAGGTTGTCTCTCTGAGCAAGAGCACTTGTCTCATGATGACGATCAAGCTTAAGAACAAGTGCAATCACTTCTCCAAGACCTAACAGAACCAGATTTGAGATAATGATCAACCTGGACATAATGTGACCTGTGCTGTCTTACTGTGCACACCTTTACTGCCCCAGTTCTTCCCCTATTCAAATCTGAAGGTTATTTCAGTGTCCCAGAAGTCTGAGCATCCCTGTTTCTTTGTCTCTTTGTCATAGTTCCACTTAATAAAATTCATTTTCTACTTCACCTTTTTTGGGGGCTTTTGAAGTGAGTGTCTGAACTTGTTTTTTCTGAAACTTATTAAAGTCCAGACAATCAGGTCTGATATACTTCCTACTGGTAGTAAGACTCCAGCAGTATGATATTTTCCAGTTTCCTTCAAATTTATGTGCTAACTTTTCATATTTTAGAGTAATATATTCTGATCCGAACTCAATATTTCCCTGTTTAAATGTTTTAACAGTTACCTGATAATGTAATAGTAGTGTTTTTGCACTAGTCAAATTGGATAACGTTTGGATATACCTGCACATTAATTCCTTAGGTAGCAAAATTCTTGTTATCTTTTAAAAAATCTTTCAGAATCCACTCAAAGATATATTAGAGTTAAATTTTAAGAATGGATATGCACAAATTAATCCATTTTGAATATTTACTGACCTGCTGTGGTGAGATGAACACTTTTGACGTGCAATATGGTAAGTTCCCCCCCCCCGCCCCCAAAAGAAATTTACAGTTTGTGAGAAGGCATGATGATTCTGGGAAGCTACATAAGACTTCTACGCTGCCACTGTCCAATTAGCTAGTGTCCATTCAACCAACAATCTTGTTTTCTCTCTTATAAATATTTCTGCTCCCAACAGATCATGGAGGCAACTTTGGGCTATATTTTAGCTTCTGACTTCTTTGTGGGACAGTAGTACAACAAAGCTTTTTTTTTCTTTTTTTTTGAAAATCAAGTTCCATGTATTTGGATTGTACTAAAATTGGCCAAGAAGCCCATATTTAATAGAATTGTTTTGACTTCAGCCCTACATCTTCCAAAAGAAGTTATTATCAGAACCTATTATATTTTACACTTTAAATTCCAATGCTTTCATTCATCTCCCTAACAACACTAGCACTCCAATGTCCATAATCTAGGATAAAATGAGAATAGACCAGAAAGAATATAGGTAGAAAGAAAAAAAAGAAAATTATTATTTGAAAAAATGTACTTTTAAGAAGACTATAACTTTATGACACAATCAAAACCACCCACTGTTATCCTTCGGTGTGTTTCTTTCTTTCACTTGTCTCTGGCCCGTGCTAGCTTGCTATTAAATAGCTGTTTCTGTCTTTGTTGGGTTCCACAACATCCAAGAATGAAATCACGAACGAAGGAGGCAATATATAAGAAGGGTGCTTTATATAAGAAAAGCAAGGACAAGAGGATAGAAGCTTCTACTAACTGGAGGTCGTACTGTAAGCGGTTGCTCATGAGTCTTCATCTTTTTTGCTGTTTTAGGGATTTCAAGCCAGAGACTATCCATGGACCCATAAGTTTTCTGTTGGGTGAGGTACCCTTATCCCTACTTGCCTATATGCTGCCACCTACTGCTTTACTCATCACACCAAAAACCCTGTTAAGACACCTTAAGTTCATAAGTTATATTAGCTGGTACAATATAGATCAGGAACGTGATCTTAAGAAGATTCAGAGACCTCAAAGCAAACAATGGGGAAGGGAAGTGAACATGATCAAGATGCATCATGCAAATGTGCCAATTTCTCAAGTATATTATTATTTCTATGTATTGTAAACAATGCTAATAAAAGATTTCTAAAAATAATGCTTTTAGGCAAAACATCTTAGCCTACCTACCTTACTGTGTAGAACAAAGTATATGAACCAGTGTCCTTTTACTTGCAGGTGGGACCAACCCTTAAACTTTGCATATTAAAAAAATTCCATTGATTTTCATCCTCCCCCTGACAAAAAGACATAACTACCACCAACATCGGCTATAGAGCATTCCTCCAGTACCATCTCATGAGGGCCTGTCCTCTCTGAGGGTTCTTTTAAATGGCTCAGGTCTCCACTACCATCTTGGGATAGCCTGCAATTCAAGTGTGTACTTTTGTAAGTCTACGCCTCCCTATTTCCATCTAAGGAAGATCCAAACTCTCCTTGAGTTTGTAATTTTGAGTTTTGGTCTAATACATCTTTCCCAGGACTCTTACTGACTAGCCTTGAAAATGGTTTTTGTGTGATGCGAGTCAGTGTACCCACTCCTGGAGCAAGGTGGGCCTGGGTTCCTGTGGTAGTTTTGGGTTCTACTTGCATCACGTCCCAGAACCACAACCACCACAAAAACAAACAAGTTATAACTGTTCTGAAGATGTATTCTGGGATAGTTGTTTTGATCCATAAAATGGTCTCACATTGAGTTGTAAATTTAGTTTTTTTATAAAAATGCAAAGTAAGGAAAAATATGAAAAGAGAAAAATAAGATTAGACATCTACAGTATAGTGGCTTAATTTTCTCCAGGTCTTACCATCTTTGTATGTTGCACTACATTTTTGAAAATTAAGTCTCTTCTAAGTAGAATGTCATTCCAGGCCTTCATTAATTGGCCTCTGATATTTGCATATATCTGCCATTCCAGTGAAAATGGGTTTTGCTTGGCAATTGATCAGTGTCAGAATGCTTTCCATTGTATAAAGTAATTCACATGCAGGCAGTTTCCTTCATTTTCTTCATTAAATTCCAAAGTAAATGTAAGAAGCATCTGGATTTTTGACATACCTTTGTCTTAATAGCTGAAGTGATAATGTTTTCATTGAAGAGATGTAAAGCATCTGGGGTGTTAGCATTTAATTGAAGCTTTGTTTTCACGTTCTGTGTTCTGAAAGAACAGCAATGGATTTGTACTTTGTCAAAATTCATTTCCCTAAAGAAGCAGTTACTACATAGAAATTGGATGTTATTTTATTTTTAACCAAATGATCAGAAAAATCATCATATAAAGAATATCATATCTATTGTCTTGATAATACAGGAAATATGTATTAATATGTTCAGAGGAATTCCTATTTAATTCAACACAGATATTTATTATAGTTCTTGTATTCTATTCATTCTATAACAGCTGATGATATTTTAAGTCAAATGTGTCTAGAGTAATACTTTCTCACTGAGTTAGGAAAAATCTAAATTGTGTTACTTGACTTTCCAATATAAACAAAATACAGCCTCGCAAAGAATAAAATTGATTAAGCTAATGCAGAAGATTTATGGATGGATGGCCATTTAGTACAACCTAGCAATTTAAATAATGAGTCTTTCACATTTTAAATGAAGAATAAAAGGCTAAATTTCAATATTCTTTTCTGTGTGGTTAGTTAATGACATTAGGAGCTTATGAATTGAAGAAACCATTTTTCTGTAATCAACTGTTTAAAAATGTACGACAATAATAGGGTTTTGATTTTCATTTTTACTGTTGCTAAAATTTTAGAATACTTGTCGAAAAATTCCAAGGTTAAAGCATGAAGCAGAAATATAAAATAGTCAAAATTTTATTCAGAATAATAATTAAATAGGAAACCAGTAAGATTTAAAACTATTCTCAAGATAACTCAAACAACTATTAAAAATACTGAAATAATTTAACATACTAAATTAAATTCATATGTATATGCAAATTTGGGCAATAATCATAGATTAATGACCAATTTCATGTACACTGAAAAAATTATTTGCATTTCTATAGTTTTAGTAATTATTTTTATAATTAATTTGTATTACTATCTATTTTCTACAATTCAAGGTTGTGAAGTGAAGAGACCGCCATCACTTTAGATTTTCCCCAGAGTCCTTTCTTGCCCTGCCATCTTTCCTGTGTAAGCTGCCTCAGTGACCTACCTAGTGACTCATTCACTGCTGTACGTTGGCTCCAGATTGCTTTAGGAAATCTCCTGGAATCAGGCACAAGTCATCAACTACAGTTCAAATCACTGCTACATTCTTTCCATGGTTAGTATATTCTTCTGTAAATCTACTGCTAATTATTCGTCACCCCTTTGTTCTTGCAATTCTTCCCATTCTGGTGGTTTTTGCTTTATAAGCCCCACTGTATTCCCCACCCATTCCCAAACAGAATTTTTGGGAACATGAGCCGGTTCTCAGTCCTCAGTCACAGCCTACCAAAAGACTCCTAAATTTTTCCCAACGATGTGGGGCTTCTCCTGTGTGATACTGTGTCACTCAGTTGTAACGTAAAATAGTTTGGAGACCATGAAAGTCAAATGATGTGTAAAGAATTCTGGACCAGAATACTGGTAATCAATATTTTTTATATCAGTGTCTTCTATAGTATTTCCTGAGACATGTCAGTGTGTGAACATGTTTAGAAGTGAATATTAACATTGTCTTTCACTGTAATGCAAGAGAAAGAACAAAATGAGGACCACAACTCAAATGAGCTGCATTTGAAGAATGATTTGTAATATCTGAATCCTGGCTAGGTATACAATGAGCAGTTTGTTTCTTTATTGTGGCTGAGATAGAAGTGATACACCCAACTCAACGAAGGAGGGGTTCTATTTGGTGATGTTTTTCAGCCCATGGTGAGTGAGTTACAATGCAGAAATGTCAGAAAAGAAGGCATGGGGGTGGAAACTGCTCAACCCATTGCAGCCGGAAGAAGAAAAAGGAGGAGACGTGAGCAGGAATATGGCCTTCCTGGTTGGATCCTGGTGACCTATATCTAACCAGGCTCTGACTCCTATGGCGATATAGCTACTGAATTCATCAGCAGATGAATCCATGATGAATTGTGGAGTGGCCCCACCATCCAATCACTTTCCAAGCACATGAAACTGTCTGTATTTTAGATCTAAACCACAGCAGCAAGGGTATGTTCATACTAGCAGGCTTCCTTTGTTATATATTTTAAAGTACTAGAGCAGAAAATTATGAATTTTAACAACTAGAGAAAAGAAAATATATAAAGTCAAGGCTTCTTATCCTGTTTATGAGCAAGTTAGTTCTGGGCATTCATATTACTGAGTTTATATGTAGAATGTCCTCATTGTGAATAACTCTCCTCAAAACCGTATAATGTGGTAGACTTCGTTAATTTGCCTAAAATCTTATTTCAAGGAAAATATGTAAGGCTTTCATCAGACTATGAATGGAATCCACAATTACTAAAAGGATAAAAAGTTCCATTTCAGAAAAAAATTATTTTGACCTACTTGTTTGTCAGATATTATGCTCTTTAATCTTTCCAAATGTTTATAACTGGAAATCTGTGAAGCAATCACAGAAATTCAAGAACACTGGAACAGCTGAAAGATCTGTCTGAAAAACACCCTGAGAACTCATGCTTGTTTTTTCAGGACACTGAGTATTTGAGAACTGTTGTCTTTCCATCTATTTGATTCTTATACATGAAGAAGATTGTGCATTAAAAATGAGCTCAAGGAGGATGGGCGGCTTTTGTCCACAGCAAGAAGAGCATAAAACTCTTGACCACCAACTCTGTAAACGTAGCTATGTCTATCGAGTTCATCTGGAACTTCAATAGTTGCATTATCTGCCAGTTGCTGTCTAAGAAGGAATGATGTAATGAGATGAAATAGAATGACGGATTTTCTACCCCAGATTCTACCTTTAGTAGAGAGCCCTGCCAGGAGGCCTGTGTGATGATATTGAGGATCAAAGGGCATATTCATTTTTTATTGCTGTGATGAAATACTTCAGAAATCAACTTAATGAAGGAAAGGTTAACTTGGACTATGATTTCAAAGGGTTCAGCCCACGGTTACTGGGATTTGTTGCTTCTGGGCCTGTAGTGAGGGAGAGTGTCATGATGTGGAGCATGGAATAAAGAAAGCAGCTCAAATTACTACAGGAGGGAAAGAGACAAGAAGAGAACAGGTGCACCCATTGCCACCAAAGACACCAACTCCTCAAGAAGGCCTAATTTCCTATGCTTCTGCCACCTTCAAAGAATGCTTTAAATTATACATCCTTCAAATAATTAATAGTCTTAATGATCTAAACATTTGAAATCAAGCATGCTTTAATGAGCAGACAAATATACTCTATCTCACTTTCATGATGTTTATGAATTTATTGAGAATAAGAAACGTGAATTTTAAAGGGTCTGGGGATCCAGAGACAAATGTGATAAAAATAGGGGAGAGCAACAGAAGTGAGTTGGGAGGCAGGATGTCAGGGCCATCAGCAAAGTGTGACAAGCATGACCATCAGGACTTGGCAAACGCAATGAGTGACGCAATGCTATGAACACTGTTATCTGAAGAAAACTCAGACTCTGCGAATAAGACTATGCGTACACACATCTGGGGCAAGAAAGCAAAGCCCTGCTTGTAAAACAGAAAGAGTAGTGGGGTGGGTGGTACATACAGTGTCTGCGATCCTGTCATCATGGGAAGCACAGGCCAGAGGGTCTCAGGATGAAGCCCAGCCTGGGCAACTTAGGGCTTGACAAGACTTTGTATCAAAAGATAAATAAATAAGCAAATAAATAAATAGTTAAATAGGGCTGGGTATCTGGCTTAGTGTGAAGATTCTAGGTTCTATCCTCAGTACTATGAATAAAATAAAATAAAATAAAAACGTACTGCAAAAGAACAATGTCCATGAAGGTTTGGAATGCTAGCCATTCCAATATCATATGCTTATAAAATAAACAGAACGTAAAATGATAGGAAACATGTTTCTTTCACCACTACAGAATTAAGCACAGCTTATCCAGATCACCAAAAAGCATTTGTCGAGTGCCTGAGATGAGTCACATGTGTGAGCTTTACAGTACATGAGTCAGCTTTTCTGTTGTTGTAGAATAATTAACACTCACAACCTGAAGGAGAGACTTAATTTGGCACATGTTACCAGAGGATTTCGTCCTTGTTCATCTGGCTCCAAGGCAAAAACTCCATGATGGAAGCACATGGTGAACAGCAGGTAGAGAAGTAGAACATTGCCACAGCGGACGGGAGAAGGAGACAGACATGGGCACCAGAGCCATGACTTCGTATCTCACCATGTTTCACCAATCCCCTGGAGGATCCCAAAACCAGGCAAATCGACGCTCTAACTGCCACAATGGATGAGGGAGGTCAATTGCAATTTGAAAACTTGGGCGAGTGAATTCTGAGATATCACCTGACACTTCCTAGGAGCCGTGGTGAGAGCACACGTGTGGGCCACGTGTTCTAGGATAACAGCAATTCAAAACAGAGAAGTTTGTAATTTCAGGGACAGTGACAAAATCTGTACTGTTTAACACAATCAGAAATGTTTGTAGTCATATTACAGCACACCTGACATAATTTATACTATCTAAAATACACATGCCTTCACTTTGTGGCAGTATGTTAGAGACCTTATCAGAAGAATCTGCAACATCTTCAGGCTCTAGACCCCCCAGAGATCCAGGTTGAGGATTGAATTCCTGCAGCGCTGAGCTTCCTCTCACCCTGGTCATGACATTGCCACTCACATGATCAGACTTCATCTATCGATATGACTTATCTCATTCCTTAGTAGAGGTCATCTCACTTTTCATCAACAGCCTTCTAATATAGTTTCTTGTTCTTTTCTGACCCTTTGGATCCTATCAATTTTTATCCCTTGCCCTTCTTAACTTTTGAAAATAGCACATACCATTTTCTCCTTCACATTGCATATTTATCTGTTTCTTGTCTATCTTTCTTCCTAAAACAAGAGCTTCAGGATGATAAAGGTTCTGTGACTTTTTCACTATGCCTCTGGATATAATTAGGCTCTTGATAAATATTGTTGAAAACATGAATACATCAATTACTTAAGATGCTCATTACTAAGGATGTGACCTTCTCATGCCCAAATTTGTCCTCTGTGCACATAATGAGGATAAGAATGCTATATAAAGACAAAAATAGATTTTTTTTTTCCTGCCAGTAAAAACAATTCACACTTATTGAGTCAGTATTGAAGACAATTCTCATCTGGTTTTTCTCTAACCTATAAAAGAGATTATATATAGAAAAACCCACTGCACAAAAGGAATCTTAGGCTCACGGAGATCGTAACTGATGGGGGACTGATTTTGTCCCCCATAGCGAGACTCCAGAGCATTCTCCTCAAAACTTCATGATGTTAGTTCCTCGATAGGTATAGTGTGGCCTCCTTAACGAGGCTTAATGCTGTTAGTAAGATTATAATTAACGAAGAGTTTTCTTTTGTGAACATATCGTTCTATGATATTGGTATGTTATCTAACTAGTTTCCTGTTGTTGTATATTAAACTTCTTCTTTATGAAAAACAAAACATTACAAATGGTATTCCAGTAGAAACTGTGTATCTCTGTGCATCCAGAAAAGAGAATTGTACAATGAGTTTTATAATTGTAAAACTTGGGTCAAGCATTTTAAATTTTGATATGTCATCAATCTGCATTTCCAACAAATGCACTTTTAACCTCTTTGCATCCCAAGAGTGCCCATGTATATTTGTTGTTTCTTTACACTCTTGTTTTTTGTTTTGCTATTTATTTTCATAAAAGAAATCGAGGATTTAGTATTCAGAATTCAAAAGTCATAATTATTTTTGCAATATCAGAATAAACTCATCATACCCGTCTTAATACTAAACTATCCTACTCAGTTTGCTTTTTTATTTAATACAATGTTAAAATATGCTTGATTGAATGAAATGATTCCAAAAATATATTTGGTAGATATTCATTTATATTTTGATAAAACTAGTGTCGTGGTTGGGATCTGGAGTATCCTCCAAAAGTCTCATGTTCTTATGTGAGGTGGGGCCTGGCTGGAAGGGGTGGATGCTTGGGGCCTGATTTGGAGGGGCATGCGCTAGTTTGGTCTTTCCTCCTAGACTTATCTCTGTTCCATGATGCTGTGATTATCCCTCTCTCTTGAGCTGTGACTCTGGCCCCAGACCTGGCTTGACCCTTGCCATGTGATTCCACACTTTTCCGGCAGTCCATCCATGAACAGACTGAGACCTTTTGAACTGTGAGCTAAAAATAAATCTTTCCTCCCTAAAGTTGTGGATATAGGGTATTGAGTCATGGAAACAAGAAAGTAACTAAGACAAATGATGCTCATATCTTGGCTAGGTGACATTTACATTTCTCAGTGATTATAAAATGAAATGGTTATGGTTTTCATAGAAATAAGTATTTTGTAGCTTAGTCTAAATTCTCTTGCTCAAAGGTATTTCTTGAATGCATATTTAACTGCTCTAAGTATACTTTCTGGCATATTATACCACAAAATGCTTAAGAAAAACTGGAAAAATTTCCATAAAATAAAATTACCTCCAAGGACTGAAGATCACTAACGCAATACACATATTTTATAGGCAAACAACTAAATTGTATTTGTGGGTTCTAGCCCATCAACAAAATCAGTAGTCAGTACAATATCCTCTTGAAGTGAGCATACCCTGATGATGTCACTGAAGATATAGTGAATGTTTTTATAAATACTAAAAGCATTTGAAAAGTAATTATAACTCAGGATTATAATTAGTATATCTAAATGGACTAGAGTGCTTATAAAATGTTGAATACAATAATTTTAATTTCTACCACTTTTTCAGTGAACATTTTTGAAAGATACTTTAAGAAACTGGCAAACTTAAATTGTTCAATTACTTTCAAAGCTTTTCAAAGAACCACTTTCAAAGAACATGCAAAGTAAATTAAATCCAGACTCCATATATTCGATAGCTTCTCCAGCATATGCATAAATAAGATATACATATATATATGTATGTATGTATATGTGTGTATATATATCACATACAGACCTACATATACACATATGTGGCACCTGTGTATAATGTCAAGGTGTATATATCTATCTATACAAATATGGTGCTATAACATAATATATATATGCATATACATTAAATTATTTGGGCTGCCATAATAAAAACCTTAGATGGAGTGATTTCTAAACAAAAGACAATTATTTATAAGTATATATGACTTATAAATATGAAATCTGGTGAAGCCCTTTCCTCATAGATAAGGACATATTGAATCACCCTCATATGGCAGAGGAAGGACAAGATGATTCACTTCAACACTTCATATAGGCACTAATCCACTCACGACAGCAAAGCTCACATGAATCAGTCACTTCCCAAAAGGCCACATCTTAACATGATTATATTGGGAATTAGGTTTCAGCATAAGGAACTACAGAGGTATCGAAACATTCTGACCATAGCTCTCTCTCTCTCTCTCTGTGTGTGTGTGTGTGTGTGTGTGCTTCTCTGACAAATCCCTTACAATTCAGAAAGGATCTTAATATTTATTTTCAGTCAGATCTATTTAATTAAGGTGAGCATTTGATTCCTTTTCTCCTGAAAAACTTAATATTGGACCAAAAACAAAATGAGCGCATACAAGGACCTGTGATGGTTACTGCTTCCCCTTTGAACATACGCATCCTGTGAGTGGGTGTGGGTGTCGGTGTAGTGTTAGTATAGACCAATTTCGAGCAACAAATTAGGAAGAAAGCATGTCATTAATTTTCTTCTCTTTGTTCTCAATGTATAGGTTCAAGACCTGGTTACTTATACTCAGTCATTTGTACCAGGTTCCTCTGTCTTCAGAGAACTACAAGCTTGTTGGATTTAATATTAAGTCGACCTTACTCTCGGAAAAGTAATCTAATTCAATAAGTGAAAACAGGATTTGATCTATGTCATAATCTAAAAAGAATACCTATTATATTTTTAGAATTTTAATGTGCATACATTGTATATAAAACATTGTCAATGATGACTTTAGGCATTAATTTCCTAAGAGACCTATGTGATAAATTACACACCTTTCATTTTCCTGACATGTATTATTTTGGTATTTTGACACAAATCCCTTACTCAGTTATATGTTTTTCTAATGTCTGAATCTAAGGACCCTAAGAGAATACATATCAAAATTCTAAGAATTGTAGATTTTACATTCATTTGTAAACCAATTTATTTGCTATCATACTTAATTGACTTAGAAATAGGTACAAAGTAAAACAGTGCTATTATATAAAATATATACTTGAATATACTGAGATGTAAAACCATAGAAGTTTATGTCCTTTTCACAGACAGCTGATTTAGCTGAAACAACATCATAGTTTCACAAAAATTTAAGGAACTCTGCCATTTATCATGAGGTAAGACACACAGATAATGAATAGCATGAAAATTCAAAGGACATCGAGAATGCTCAGTATTTTGTAGCTGTAAAGCTATCTGATTTACTCTCTTCTACAAAATCACTCTACTTTTATCTGTTTTACTTGTTTACGCTCCTGGCTAAGATTTCATCTAAAGAGATGATTCTGTAGAAAAATAAGTTTGAAAATCACGGTTGCCATAATGAAGTGGAGCAGAGGTAAAAACACTTGGAACAACATTGGATAATCCAACATAGAAGCTTATGCTTATTTTATAGTGAGCACGTCGTGACTCAGTATCTGGTACTACAAGTACAGTGTTCTATGTCATGTCTTTAAAAAATTATACAAGGAAAAAAAATTGAATTTCTGTGTAGCCAGCCACAAGAAAGTGATAAGCTGTTTAATAAGTAGATTCCTTTGTTCACAGTGCATGTTCTTTCCTTCACATTGTGTCATTCACCTCTACACATTCAATATTAAATTCTTAACCCTGCTTTATACATGCATATACATACACATTTTGATAAATAAATAAATGAACAAAAATATAAAGGGCTATTGTTTATATTTCATTTTTAAATAAAATCTTATTGTTAGGCTTACTTCCTCATGGTAGGGAACATGATATGGAATTGTCAAAAATACCCCTAAATTTTTTTTTGAGGCTCTATCTCTGTCACTCAATAGATAGCGAGATAGACTAACCAAACTTTTTTGGAAAATAGATACAATTGCCTAAGATCTCTAGAGTTTACTTTTCCATTTATCTTAGACATAATTATTAAACCCCAATATCAATATTTTGAGAATCTGTGACTATCTTTGAAAGTTTTGGTATCCTAGTTGCCTGGCGTATCCTATGGATGTTGTGAGCAGGTGAGAATAGGAAGTGAAGAAAGGAGTTGAAGCATATTTCATAATCTTATAAAAGTTATTTATTTTTTCATTAAGTGTATGTTCTTATTTTGTGAATAAATTGAAGTAGAGAAAAAGCTCTCTTCATATTTACATGTTGCTTCATTCTCAACCAGTAGATGAAGTGCCAATTTTCTACAGTTCATGTATTTGACAATTCTTCAAGAAAGAGACATTTTCATCCAGTCAAGTTATTATTTAAGAAAGAAAAATACTTGAGTTGACTTATTGGAGTTTTAGGTAGCGTATGACAACCTCATTTAGCATCCCAGCTTCTCAGGTATGGCTTAAGAAAACACATTGGTTTTGTCTGCCAACACAGGATAATAGAAGCCTTTGGGGAGAGTTTTTCAGTTCTAAATACAGAGAATATGTAGATATAATTATTTTTCCTTGTCATTAACTGATAACAAAGGAAGATTTGGGCTCTGCCCTTAGCTCTACCCTTTTACCTGGTTTGTCCACAATGAAACTCTTTCATTTTCATCATAGCCTGGTGCCAAAGTATTGGCTTCTGTCTATGTTGGGCATAAGACTCATGATGAACAACAATATGTCCACATGTTTATTCTTTAATAAATAGAATATAATAGTAAGTATAATGTTTCCATATATTTTATATTTAATAAGTGTCTTGTGATTATTAAGAAAAAAGTTTTTATTTTATTATGAAAAGCTATAAAGTCATTTTAATCTTGATGTGAACATTTGCTTCTGAATGAGAGGTTGTTGCACCTTAGTACAAGGAGCGAAACCCTTCAAAGACGCTCTGAAAGCAGCCATGATATTTGAAGATAAAAGGGATGAGAGCATCACCTGCTTCCGTCCTGCAAACCTTAGGGGCAAAGCATTTGATGTTCAAATGAGAGAATCTTAAATTCCTTTATCTTTCTACTTTTAAAAAACTGCCCAGAAATTCTTTTTGTAAACACTGCCTTCTATTTCCTGTAGTAAATCATGCTGTTTTGTATGCAGACTAGATGATAAACACATTCCATTAGAATGTCAATGTCTCATTGTATTTATTTTTCATATCTTCACTGAGGCAGACTATTTCAGAGTAAATGGAAATCTTGGGTATCATTCAATATATTAGGGATTTGAAATAACCTAGAAAACTCAACACCAATGATGTTTTTATTGATTTATTCATTAACCCATTACTAATGAGCATTTTGTTGTACTTAACAATGAACACAACTTAAAATTCTAGTTTCATGGATGCCTTTAAGTGTCAGAGAATAAATACGTGAAAGAAAATATGCGTAATCTAAATTATCCTACTGTATAAATCTATTTGCTCAATAGATATTAAGAGTCTCACACCTCCTGCCCCCTATAAACGCACACAAACACACTTCAAGCATTTCTCAGGTTCTCCGAATAGGTCTCGTATATATCCCAGGAATGAATGCCAGGTGGTCACAATCTATCGTATTACTTGTGGCTGTGACTTCTTAAAAGTATGCAGCTTCTTCTTCTTCTTCTTCTTCTTTTTTTTTTTTTTTTTTTTGCCCTGGTAGATTTCTCAGGTTCTCTCAACCTTCCCTAATTATAATTATGATTATAATTATCCAGGCTGGTATTGAACTCACTATGAAGTCCAGACTGTACTTGAGCTCTGCAAGCCTCCTATGTGGTGGGATTACAGAGTTGGACTCACTTTATGTGGTGCTGGGGAACCAAACCCAGGGCCTTATTCTTCCTAGGCAAGGATGCTAACCCGGGAACTGTGCCCCAATTCCTCTTTCTCAGTTCTTACAGGCTAAGGCCTTAATGCAGAATATCATTAAGCATTGATCTGGAACCCTGGTTTTCACATTTTAAAATGAGGAATGTATTATTTTAATGTGGTCAAAAGTGCAGAAATATAGAAAAGATTATCATCTATATCATCTGTATCTATATCTATATATAATCTCATATATTGAAATAAATGTTCCACACAACTTGAAAAAATATTGCCAATATATTTGAAGATTGCCTCAGTAAATTTACCTATAAAATATTCTACTCTTTCTCCATATCTTTTAAACACTGTCTTAGTTACATTTTTGTCACTGTGACTCAGTACCCAATATCCACAACTTAGGGAGAAAATATGTATTTTAGTTCACAGTTTCAGAAGGTCACACAGTCCATTCACCGGTGGGCAGCTGGAAAATAAGGGAAGCGCATGGCAAGGCTGGAGTGGGAACAGCGCCAGAGCCAGAGATTCAGCAGCAGAGATCCTCACAACATGATGCTACACAGAGACTGGGAGGAAGGGTGGAACCAGCACATGCCCCTCCAGTTCAATCCCTAAGTCCCCACCCTCTCTACCCAGGCCCCACCTCCCACCCCTACACAGTATCCATAGAAATATGAAGCTTCTGGGAGACACTCTAGACACAAATTACTCCAGATTTCACCCCTGCCCACCAAAAGACTCACGGTCACCTCATTAAGCAAAAGGTAATCAGTCTTTTTTCAAGAATGCCCAAATGTTGACAGTGTCTTCTGAGACTTAAGGCCAACTCAGCTGTGAGCACTTGTTAAAACCAGAGTTAAGCACTTTCAATATAAAATTGCACAAAGTAAACATTTCCATTCCAAAAGGGAGGAATAGGAGGATAAAAGGCAATAGGACCAAAACAATCTCTAAACGCACCAGGGGAAAGGTTAAATCCTACATACTCAGGTAGAGCACCTGGCAAGACATATATTCCAAAGCGATTGGGTGTCCCTGCCCTTACAGCATCACAGGCAGTAATTTCCATCTTCTCTGTCTGCTCACCGCTGGCAGCTTTTCTTAGCAGAAGATCCATGATACTGGCTTCTCCAAATTGCTGGTTCTCCACTGCATCAACGACCTCTTCTTTATAACTTCACGTATTGCCCTCGCAGGGGCACACTACCTAGACTCCAAGGCTTTCCTCTGAAATCTGGGGGAAAGCTTCTGTGAACCCACAACTCCAACACTCTGGAAGCCTGTAAAGCTAGGGCCACGTGAACATTGCCAAGGACTGCCACTGACTTGAGCAGTAGCCTGGCCCTCTTGGACAAACGCTCTAGAAGTCTCCAAGTTCTACGATGGTTGAACTCCAGGCTGCTGAACTCTAAAACATATATGTATATATATATATATATATATATATATATATATATATATATATATTTTTCCCTTTGGCCCTGGGGTACAATTTTCAGAGCAAAGTCTTGTCTCTCCACCCTTGAGCTGTTGAAGGGAGGGGTCTTGCTGACTTTGGAAATGCCCTCCAGGCATTGTTTTTATCCTTATGGTGCTTCTTTTTAATGTTAATTCCTTCAAGTTGTGTGTGTGTGTGTGTGTGTGTGTGTCCTTTGTTCCCACCACTGCAGGCTTTTCCGGTTTGGCACTGCAAGCCTTTGATAAAATTTTTCTCTGCCATTTTATTCTATCTTTCACCATATAGCTAACTAAATGTTTCAAACAGCAACCCTGTGTCAGTCTGGACATTAGTCTGCCATGAGATTTCTTCCACCAGAGGAAAGAGTCCACCGTCCTTAATCTCTGTTTCAGGCAAAGTCTCTGGAAAAGGGGAAAAGGCCAACAAACTTTCTGCCAGAATGTAGCACATGTTGTTTTCAGGCCACTTGTCAACACAGTCCTTCTTCCCGTCTGAAACTTCTTGAGCCTGGACTTTCCAACCCACACTTATATCAGCATTTTGATCTTCTCAGCTCTGACCAGAATCTCCTATCAAGCTCAGCTCAGAGCACTCCAAGGCTTCTCCAGCCAGCATTCTCACACCTTTCCATATTCTTCCTGCAAATCAGTTCAAAAGGCTTTTAAACCACCTGGTCAGGTAAAGCACCACAACAATCTCACTTCTGGTACCAATTTCAGTCTGTTACTTTTTTGTCGCTGGGACTCAAAACCGACATTCTCAATTTAGGGAGGAAAAATACACTTTAGCTTCGAGTCAGAAGGTCACAGTCCATTCATCGGCGGGCTGTTGGACAAGGCTGGAAGCACATGACAGGGCTGGAGTCCGGGCAGGGCCAGCGCTCTAGAGAGACAGAGATCCTTGCAGCGTCATGGCACAGAGAGAGACTGGGGCACATTTATGTATATTAAGTGAAATATAATTTTGTGTCACTTAAAGTACTGTGGAACCAAGGGAAGAAAAGAAAAAGCCTAAAGCAACCCCCTAGCTTTAATTGCTTTTGTTGATATATTAAAATATATATGAATTTGGAATTCGCAAAACTGGACAATGTATTATTACTTTCTTGTTAGCTTTGTGCCTGTAACTGGAGCCACTAAACTAGTTAAAAACTGTTCTAACTGGGTTATTTCTCCTTGCCCTCTGGAGAAAGTTGATTTTCTCATCTTGCCTAGGGGATGAGGAACCTTTGTTTTCTTCTCATTTTGGAGGCAGGTGACAATTTTGTAACCTAGTAATTACCTGTTCCTGAGAAAAAGAACTAAAAACAAGATGAATTACAAAATTGTTCAGATCAATGAATATACTTTAGACTTAAAGAATCCAGAACTTTTGGTGACCTGCAGACAATAGTAGCTTCACTCAGATATGCAAAACACATGAAATTTGCTACTACTTTAGAAGTTATGATTATCCCGTGACTTCTGTTTTGATCTGAATCAGGACTGTTCCCTAAAGGCCGCATGTACTTGATGGATGATAAGATTGCGGGACTGACTTAGATCAAGCCGACTAATGTGCTGATTTTATTGGAAGGGGCCTACCAGTGGCAGCACATCACCGGGAAGGCTCGGATTCTTCCCAGCCCCTTAATGTTTCCTGGCCTCCACGAGATGAGCAGTTTTCTCCACCAATGCTCTCCACTGTGCGCTTCCACCCCTGCCACCCACCCTAGAGTGGACCAAGACTTCCTGAAACTGTGAACTAAGATAAACCTTTCATCCCATAAGCTATGTCGAGTATTATGTCCCAGCAAGGAGAAATTAAAGATCACACTGGCTCCCTGCTGGGTTTTCATACATGTCCCTACAAAGATTGTCATTTGCCCTCCATATGCAAGACGGTCTTTGCTGGTGGGAGTCTCATTCTTATTTGGTTTGTTAGCTTCCCAAATAAATCTAAAGTACACATCATTGGCAGATATCTTGTATGACAGCAAGTGTAGTTCATTTTGGGGATTAAAAAATCCTTACCAGTGAGACTAGAAGAATTAGTTACTCACATTTATTGGGGGGGAAGATCCGATATCGGATAGCAAATACGTAAATCAATTTCAAGTGAAAAGAAAAACTTGAAAAACTTTGTAAGCAAATATATGACATACACCCCCACTGTGAGATCATGTGATGCACTGTGATCTTTGTAACGTGTCATCTTGCTGCACTGAATTGTGTTGATACAATTCCCTTCCTGAGAGGAATCCAGATAGACCTTTCGTGAAGAAAAATCTCAGGGCCTTGGTACACAGAGAGCAGCAGCAGCTGGACCAAGGTATTCTCTCTCTGGTTATTTTCTTCAGCCAGGTGTAGGTTTGTTCACTGTTTTCTGTATTTCTTTTTTCTTTAGTGTTTTGGCTACTGAATACTGAAGAAAGCATTACATATTTTTCTACAAATGAGGCTCCCGTTCTTGCTGGATATGCAGCAGATATGCAGTCACTAAAGTTAGAGGCAAGGAGAAGTGGCAGATTATCCTTGGAAACTCCCTGGAGTTTCAGGACATGCTAGAGAGATTATTGCCTGATTGTGACCTGCTTTTCTGACTACCTGACCAGTGGCTTCAGCTGCAGACTCGGACACAGAAACAGTCCTTCCAGAGAGTACTTATACCTCATGTTGCATTATTGTCATAAATTGCTTTCTTCAACTCCTAATCACACAAAATTTAATTGGATTTACCCTTTGCCCGACATGTGAAATTTCAACAGAAATTTAAAACAAACATCGGTATAAATATGTTGACACATGATCTCCAAGAATGATATTTAGCTGCATTTTGTGTAAAATTGCTATATTTGAAGACCGAAATTTTGAGTTTGCAATTTCATATATTGAAAAAATTAGTTATTTTATATCCATGTGTTCTGCTAAATAATACAATACTTTCTTAATGTCCATCCTTATGTGATTCATTCTGTCTTACAAAAAAAATCTTATTTGTATATTTTGTCTTTTATTAACAGCTATTTTTGTATATAATAACAAACAGCTTGAGAAACTAAGGAATACATAGAGGTTATATAGTAATTAAAATTTGAAGGTCATGACTCAGGAAATCAGATCTGCCATCAGAAAGAATACAGACAATTCTAGGGTCTAAAATATTATTTAATAAGGAGAGAAAATAAAGAATGCTCTTTGTTATCTGCCTCCATGTGTTAGAACTATAGATTTATTTTACAAATTTAACTTCGAAATTTCAAGTGTGGAAGGAAGACAGCTTACCGTAATTACAGATTCTCATGCCATTTGGTTCTTACGTACTGAAACCTTCTCATAGGTGCAGACTACACTCTGTCTCAGTAATGTCAATATTGATACAAGCAAAGATTCTCTCTTTTCTCAACTCTGTACTCTGCCAAACATATCAAGTGCATCAAATTTATTATATATGAAATAAGCTCTCTTTTTTTGCTTTCATCCCTTTGGTCTTTTCTCCCACTTCACCCTTCTACGCTGTGTGTACATTCTTTCTTCTGTGAGAAATTCTGCCGTTGCACTAGAAGGCAGGGATTATAACTGGCTTATTTATAATTGCATGGCCACAAGGTCACAACTGCACCATGTCGTCTGTTGCATCATGAGCATAAAATCAAATATTTACTGAGATGATTCCTGACAGAACTCTCATGCTACTCTGTGTTTTCCCTGCCAGCATCCTCCTTTCCCCAAAATCTTTTATCCAATCATGCTTCAGGAGCAGATCTTACAATTTCTTTCCTAATCAACAATACACAACAGAAAATATCTCAGGAAATTATTCCCAACTTGTTTCCATTCATCAGCTCTAGCAAAGAAAACTGTTTATAATTACCCTTGTAATAGCTGTTTGCAAGTTATTATAAATGTTACTAAGTGTAACTACTATCGACCAGACTATAGGAATGAACTTGGTGTCTCAGTAACACTGCATGACATGAATAGATTTTAATACACTACTTACAAAAGCCTAGGTAGAGGGACTGAAGGAGTGGCTCAGTGGTTAAAGCACTTGCCAAGCAAGCACTAAGTACCAAAGTTCAATTCCCCAGCCCCACATAAGCTGGGTGTGGTGGCACACACCTGTAATCCCAGCAATCCAGAGGCTGAGGCAGGAGATTTGCCTTGAGTCTAAGGCCAGCATGGACTTCATACTGAGTTCAGGACCAGCCTGGATTATAGAATGAGACCCTTTCTCAAAAAACAAACCAAGAAAAAGCCTATGTAGAATTTAGACAAAAATCTCAGACATAGTGCAAAATTCTGGATGAATAGCAATATTGACACATGAGGATAAGAAAAAGGAGTGAATTATCGGAACCATGAAAAATGTGTTATATGGAGCAGACAGCTTGAAGCAGTCATACCCAACTCTAGGGAAACAGTAGAACTCAAGTGGCTACCAAAGAGAAGAGAGAGGTGTGGCGTTATAGTGTTGGTATCGGCTCTTATTTCTCTCTGATCTACTGCACAGGATTTCTATGGCTCACTAACAATCATAAATTAGCATAGCAAAGTCTTCTTAGTAGTATAATCTCTACAGGATACCCTCGATGGTGAAAGAGTGGGTGATGAAAATTTAAGAGCTAATTTAAGAAGAAAATGAACACTATCCAGCAAAGTATATGGCTAGTATTAGTATGAATTTTAAAAGTGCTTATTTAAAGTTCATAATTTTTAATGATTTTATAGTAATATTGAATCAGAAAAATACTATAAGGTACCAATAGTGCATTAAAATGAGTATTTCAAGAACAAGCATTAAAATAATGGATTGAAATCAGCCAAACTGTTTCAAATTAGGCTTAAATTAGAAAGCAAGTTCTCTGTCTAGCTATCTCTTGCCCAAGTGAAGTAAATTCTGGAATTTCCTTTATACTATGACTTGTCTATGGTCTAAAGTTGTTCTGGTGTGGTTCATGAATTCTGAGTGAGAGCCCAATCTGCCTGATATAACTGGATTCTCAATTTAATCTACATTTTGAACAAATTGCTGTCTTGCTGTCGTATCTCAAACTCCAGTGTACTGCACGTGGTGTGTGAGCTGCCTTATTCTGCAGTCCTGCTTATGTGTTCTTGTGTTTTCACTTTTTCATTTGTGACATTTCACTTTGAGTAGCTACTGCACATTTTTAAGGATGGGGCTTTCAAACTTTAGCATGCATGGCATCGCTTGGATGGTTCGCTAAAGCATATGGCCCTGCTCTGCCACAGAGCCTCTCTGATTCGATCAGTTGGGAATAAGGTACAGTAACTTGACTTTCAAACATGTTGTTTGATACTGATGTGGAAACAACACTTTAATCATTGATTTATGAGATTATACACACCACTACTTCCTAATATACTTGTTGTTGTTATATACTTTATAACATTTTAATGTGTTTTCTTCATATTTTTATATTTCATATATTTTAGGGCAATTTGAAGAAGCCTCTATTATTTATGATAAGAGCTTTAGAATGTGGCATTACATTATAGATATTTAAAAAGCTGTTTTCCTGGTCTGATCTATAAGTTATATAACAAATGGACTAATTTATGATGAACAGAAATTTGTTTCTGATGTTCTTATAGACTGAGAAGTGAATGGCTCAAATGGCATCCTGATAGATGGCCTTCCTGCTCCATCACCCCACCAATCACTGAAGGGGAAAGGGAGGAAGAGAGAGAAAAAAATAGACAAAGAGAGAAAGAGAACAGAGGAGGCTAAGATTTTTTTTTTTTTTGTAAGAAACCCACTCATGTATCGCACTAATCCATTACCAAGGGCCACTTAGGTTAATGACCCCTCAAAAGTTTTACTTATTGCAGTGACAAGTCACATTGCAATGTTCACTTTCAAAGAACAGACTTCAAACTGAGGTAGGTGCTGTTGGACTGGATACAATATATTAAGAATGATTAAAGCACAATCTGCTTTTAAAATAATGAAACTAATGTGATAAAATTTTTAGTTCCAATGGCTGTTGAAATAGATGGGGATGTAGTATGTCTCTGCACCAATCCTCCAGTTTAATGTATTAATTGTGTATCATGGATATGTACTAATACGAATAAATGGAGAATAATTAAAGTTCTAATATAAAAATAATTTTGCTTCACTAGTACATAACTTGCATAGACTTCAGAGCTTCTATATAAAAATATATAATATTTTTAGTAGGCCAACTTTCAAATGGCCAAGACAACCATTTTCTGAGTCATACACTTAAAAGTGTATTTCTCATTGATAAAGTTAATCATAAAACTTTCAATTCAGTAATAGTTAATTTGCTTTGGAAGTTAGAGCTATAACCTTAAGGACTGGCTTTTTATTAAAAATAGGAAGGCCGAGTTCATGTTTATGCATATTTATTGATTCATTTGTTCAATAAGGTATAATTCATTAAAATTTTATCTTGTTCTAAACCTTTCTATGCTTAATTAATAGTTTGATATGCTTGAACAGGCTTCTTCTGTCTTTAGTTTCTGAACATTGCACAGGAAGCAGCACAGAATGGAAGACATAAAATGTGACCACGATAAGCAGTAATTTTTAAATTTAAAAAGATGCAATAAAAATACATTGCCATTAATCTCCACCAAAATGCTGCCCCTCACTTCATATACATGTTATCCATTGTTCTTGCAGATTTTAGATGCTGTTCTGGAACGGCTCTTTTGTGTGCTTTTATGAGGTGTCATAAAACAAAAACAAAATAAAACAAACAAAAACCCCTCTGAATTCTATCCCTAAGGTGGGCATGCAAGAACATTCCAGGAAGGGCAGCCCTGTAAAAACATTTTAATGTATCCTTATTTGTCTTATTTTGTGGTTCCGTATTGTGTGACTTTGACCATGGAAAATGAACATTTTGAATTGGTTCAGGACACGAAGATGGCCAGAGCAGCTGAAAGAAGGACATGCACAAAGGAGAACATTTAAACTGCTTCAGAAAGTGGCAAGAATAGTGGAATAGGTGTGCTCAAACTTAAGTGAAGAGGGACACTCAAAGTGGGATTAGTGAAAATGTGGCATTTATTATAATAAATTGATTTATTTTATCATACTTGCATATATATGTGTATGTATGTATGAGTTAATATATAAGAATACTATATAGCATGTATTAAATGAAAACATGTGCTAGTAGCAGAAAAAATAAACATAAAGTAAGATATGGTCAATTCAAACATGACACCAGCAGTATCCCACAGGATCCCTACAATGATGAAATGTTCTCATCTACACTCTCCAATGTGGTAGCCACTAACCAGATGTGGCCATTGGAATGAGGAAATGAGGAAATGTATATTGAATTACAGTTAGTTAATTTAAATATAAGTCTATGTAGCAGTGCATATCCAGTGGCCACCATATTACAACACATAGAGAAGACTGTGCAGTAAAAGATTAAAAAAAAAAAAAAAAAAAAAAAAAACCCGGATCTGAATAGCCTTCTTAGAAGGCATGAGGCATGAGGCATGAGTTAGGTCTTTGAAGAGAATAGATGTTGACCAGGTGATTGTATGTTTGGACTTAGACTTCAGAATCTACATTATCAGTTAACTGCACCTCACAACCCATACCAAGATTTTGTGTTCAAGGTGACCGGTAAACTGCTGTGTGATACAGTAATATTTTCAGGATGTCAAATGCAGCTAAGTTGGTAGCCTAGGAAACACAGACAAGGTCAAGGAAGGAAAGTCAGGGAAAGCACCTGAGAGGGTCTGCAGGGGAAAAGGGAGTGGAGGAAAAGGGGTTTCTTGACGAGAAAGTGGAGAGAAGTAGAGAATCAATGGACTGACCAACAGTTTTATTTCCAGAAAGAAGTCAACAGGTGAGCTGCGGTCACAAGATAAAGAATAGGCTGAGGTTGTAGTTCAGTGGTACAGCACTTGCCTGGCACGTGCAAGGTTCTGGGTTCAATCCCTGGTTCCAACACTAAAGACCACACACACACACACACACACACACACACACACACACACAGAGAGAGAGAGAGAGACTCCCCACCTCTAAGAAAAGAACTTGGCCACAGGAGTAAATCAGATAATGAGGCAGATGTTGGCAGAGCTCTGTAGAATCTATGGGATGGTGATAGGAGCTGGGAGCTCTGTAATATTGGTGCTGATAGGCCAGGTAATCATGGGAAAGTACATGCTGTGAAAAGAAATGACAAGACGACAAGAAGACGTATATAGGGTGAAACTGTCTTCCTTTCTAATGAGGAAGATTTGAATCTGTTTTTAAACTGTGAGGAAAGGGTCAAGTAATACATCACAGAAGCAGTAATAACCTAAAAGTACGCCTAAGAGAAATCCGGAGAGAAAAATGTGAAAGTCTCAGGTGGTGATTCTCCCCAGGTGAGAAAGTTCTTGGCTCATTAGCGCCAACTCACACTCAATGAGCCCTTCCTGTGGAGTGGACATCTCTCTAAAGGTTTCTGATCTTATTAAGTCATTTGATCCTCTACCAACCTAACAAGGTAAGAAATTAATTATAAGTTTACAAAAGCCTTTGCTGATACTCAAGTAGATACTTGCTTTGTCTAATGCCACCCAATTATCAAATGGGGAACAAAGATAACAGCTAATTCATTTTGTTCTCTGAAAGTCTCCCTTTCCACAACTATTTCTTTCATCCCCCTGCTCAATTTAAATATGCTAATTAGAATACTCTTCAAAGATTTTTCCTTCTCCCTCAGATTCCTTCTAGTGATAAACAAGACCCACACTAGTCCCTGTGTGTGAAACACACACTCCTTCTCAGGCCAATGGGATTTACCTCCCATTTCCTGATCCATGTACCAGTAGACTAGTTGATGACTTAAACAGCAAAGACATAACAAACAGTGACAATGTTCTAACACTCTCTTATGCTTAAGATTATATGGATGTACTTTGCTGCAGTCAATATATCATTATGTCAGCTTAATTTATATACATATTTCAGGTGAATCAATTTATTTATATGCAAAACAGCATCACTATATTCTTTATATTAAATGATGGTATACTTTGGACCAGTTGTAGAGAACTCAAAGGAAATTTCTGTGTAAAATCAAAACCCAAGATTTGTGTCTTGTGTCTGGAAAATATTTATTATAAGTGAAGGGCCTTACAGAATTATCAATAGCATAGTTTTTCAAGACTCCAAAATATGCCTCACAGGATTTGTTTGATCATTGACAAGATTATGAAAATGGGTACTCTGTAAAAGGTGAGTTAAATTTATAAGTACCTTCCTCCAAGTATGTTTTCTTTCTGAAAGAGCTTTCTTAAATTATTTTTCATATATATATATATATATATATATATATATATATATATATATATATATATATCTCCGTATGTAGCAGTGTAAAATCTACTCATTTAAAATGCACAATTAACTGCTTTATGATATGGCTAGTTACTTAACAATAACGGTCAGTTTCCCGGAAGTAACTCCATACATTCTACCCCTCACCTTCCTCCCACCTTGCTGTGTGCTCTCTCTAGCCACACAGTTGCTGTTCTTCTTGTCCCTTTAAGTTTGCTTATTCTGAATAGGTTATCTGAAAGGGATCATGCTCACAGTGTTTCCTGTGACTGCTTTCTTCCCCTTAATTTAATAGCATCAAGGCCAATCTGTGTTATAGCATGTGTCATTATTTCATTTCTTTTTCATATTAATTATTTCTAGATTATATGGATGTAGTATATTGTAAATTTATATTTTGGATTTAATTTAATTTTAATTATCTTCTGAGCTGATACCACTTTCTGACTACTTTTGCTATTGTTGTGGTTAGGATCCGGAGTGTCCCCCAGAAGTCTCATGTATTTTAATGGAACCATGTGATGTTGGTGGATTGGGGTCTGGTGTGGAGGGGTGGATTGCAGTTAAGTTAGGATTAACGGTGTGTAGTGGCCACACCTGGATGCAGGAGGGGCTAATTACTGGGCGGAGACTTGAAAGGATATATAAGCTGCACCTGCCTTGCTGGAGGACTGGGACTAGTCTCAGTTGGTCTCGGCTTGCCTTCCTGTTTGTGATGTCCGGAGAAGCTGCCTCCACCTCTGCCTCTGTCCTGTGCTCCGATTGCTGCCGGCCGCCCCTGAATGGATTGTGACCATCTGAAACTGTGAGTTAAAATAAACCTTTCTTAAATTTGTGGGTGTCGCGTATTGAGTCACAGAAACGAAACAGTAACTAAGACAGCTATTTTAGCTGTGATGAGTAATGCTGCTACAAACTTGCACATGTAAGTCTTTGTGTAGACACCTTTCTATTCTCTCGTGTGTGCCTATGAATGAATTGCTCAGTTGCTTAATAATTATTTTTAAAGCTATCCACCTCTATGTAAACAATTTCTTGCTCACATTATAAATCAAACAAAAAAATTACCAATTAGTCGTGACTTCATATGTTTCTATTCACAAATAGTTCAAGTAAAAATTAGAATTGCAAGGTGTTAATTAAAAACCTTAGTGGAATTTCCAGACTGTTTTTAAAGGGATTGTTCAAGTATGCTCAAAGAGGCTAATATTTCCCTGTTTTGGTTTATGTTGTTCTTTTATTCCCTACCTGGATGTTTCTGAATCAAAGTATTACCAGAATTTGGTTCTACTGTTGTTGATTCTACCTTATGTACACCTATGCTTCTGTCACTACAGAACACTGGGCTATGTGCTAACTGGACACTCATTTCCCACCATTTCTTCCAGTTTCTTGTATTGTTGATTGCCCAGAGTCCAATACATAACTGGAATATAATGGCATTTTTAGCTAAATATAGTATTTTACAATCTTCATGTTCCTCTAACATGTCTTATGAAGAGTATGTATTTTGCATTAATTTCATTAACTGATGAATTATATACTTATAATTACATAGTTTCACTGTTGTATAAGTATATATATATTACATAATATGTTAACTTCTTTATGCTAAGCATGTTCACATGTCAAGTAAACATTAACTTGTAAAATATATCAAAGCATGCAATGTGACCTGCTTTCATCAGCGTAGAAAAAATTTCTTGAAGTCCTTTTTTTTTATTTTTGGGTGGCAGCTTTTTTATGAGATATATTTTTCTGCATTCTAGTTTTCCACAATAGTGATTTATGTGATATTAAAATAATATTCTTAGTTTAGAATGTAGCATTCAATTTCTGTCACACACAATCCTTGTTCAACAGAAAATCTCATAAGCTGTATTTAGTTTGCAAGGAACAGTGAAAATGTGAAAATTCACTAAACAGGAGACATGAATATTGCAGTCTTTGAACAGACAAGAAAAAGGCTACTAATATACAATGAATACATTGAGATTCTGGAAGTTCATTTAATAAATTGGTCTCTGGTAGGCTGGTCAACTCTGAGGGAACTAATGCAATTGAGTTTTCTTTTCTGTAAACTTAAAACCAAATTATATGTGGTGACAGCTTCAACATATTGCTATCATTTAGGGTTCATTGAAAAGCTGCAGGGTGGGGAGAGATACTATTCCTCTTTGACGTGGCAATTTCATTACTAGGAGTTTTTACTCTTAAATATACAATGAACTTCAATATTTGTGGCTCAGATAATTTGAATTTTTTCCACACTAAGAAATGAATTTTGAAAAGAGTGAACTCTATTGGTTGAGTCTACTTGATGGCGTCCATTGAGTACACTCTAGCTAGCACAAATATAAGTAGGTAACACATGCACTTTGTAGGCTGGAATTCTACAACTTTGAGGAGGGGGGACTTCAATTGTTCCTCTGTGGAAATATGAACCTTTTGAATTGCTTTGTTCCTCAGTTTCTGCATTTGAAGAATGGGTATAAGAGTATTTATCTCATAAGCTTTATATAAGGGCTCTAAGTGTTACAATGTATGTAATGATTAAGTGCATAGGCGTCATTCTTATCAATATTATTTAAAATCAGTATATCTGTTTGTTTTGGTACATGCCTAGGTGATTTTGAATGTTTGACTGTGTCTGCTGCAAGATAATCTTAATTCAGAAGTTTTATTAAGATATTAAATCTTTAATAGCTTAAATATTAAGATCATTGTCTTCTTTGCTCACACTTTAAATTAGAGTGGCTAAGATGCATGTAAACAAAGCTTGAAAATATATATATATTTTTTTTTTTGTAAGGCGAGAGGAGTCTATATTATTAGCTAAAAATCCAAACACAGCAAAAGCAACTATAAAACCTTACCCATCATATTGATGTAGATAAAATGTCCCATTACTTGTGAGTATTACAATGCCAGACATAGTTCCACATGTTTAGTGAAGAGGCTATAATTAGAGAAAAAATTTCTGAAGTACTCCTTTTTGAATTAAATGTTGAAAGTGCTGTAACCTCAGATTAAATGGGAGCAGCCTCTAGTAAAGTGAATGAAAGAGGTGCTTTAAAATCACCACTGGGAATTTAGGGAAATAACGTCCACATTAATAAGTTAAAGCTATCAGTGTAGAGTTCCATCCAATTTCTCTTGAGCTGTTATCACTCGCACAGCCAAGGGAATAGTTATATTAAAAGCCGAGCTTGGATTTTCCTCGCTTTTTTCTATGTGTTATGCATTGATCATTCTTTTAATCGTTATTTTTCAGTTGGAGCATCAGAACTTAGTACTCTGCAAAAACTAATGACAAAAATGTAGGGCAAAAAAAGGTAATAAAAAAGACTTTCAGGTTAACCTGAGGTGTCACAGAATTGCCTTCCTAGAAGAATGTCCTCTGTTGGCCAAACCAATTATAACTTTTTAAATTTAATCCAAAGATTCTCAAACTGACTGCATTAGAATCAATTAAGAGCTATATTTTGCTTTGGTTTTAGTCCTGGGAAAATTAATCTGAGTCCTTATTGCATGCTAGGAAAGTGTTCTAACTCTGACCTACATGCCAAGTCTCTACCTCGGAGACTGTGGAAAAAATAATTAATTAAAAAAAAAAACCTAACACCCAGGCTGTATCAGATCAATCGAGACAGAATTTATGATTCTGGAAGTGAGACCCCAGCATCACTATTTGATAGAAATCCTCCATTGATTTCAATGTTCCTCCAAGTTAGGTCACTGCCGTGGAGGAAAATCTTTTCCACATACAAAATAAATTGGGGCTTATTCTTTATAAATTGAGACTCTGTTCATTAGTGATCCTATCACCACTCACCGTATGTATGAGAGGCACATATAATTCCTTCTTATTTGTAACTGCGATCATTCTCATCTAATTTGACATTTCAAAGATTATCAAAGCTCAACCCATTAAATTTTATCGTATATTCTTAGATATTTCAGAAGCTTTGGGTGAATGATTTTAAGGGAAGGAAAAAGAATAAGGAAAGAAGAGAAGAGAAGAAAGAAAAAATGATAGCATCAAAACCAGTAAGTTATTTAAAGTATGACAAAAGTGATTTTATAGAACAATAAAATGTTAAGTAAAAACCTTGTTTTACTCTTTTTTTCTCAGATATTATGAGGTCCAAATAGCAGTATTGATCTTCCACAAAATGATAATAATAATAGTCACATATTCTTTGCATGCATTTCAAGATCACAGACAGGAAAATGTATCAGAACTTGATAAGAAATTCTCTCACTTTGTGAAGCGCATGGAGCACCTATGGTGCTGTCAGCTCAGGAAAGAGGAAACTGAGCCTTAGTGCCTTTCTCAAGCCTCAGTGGCATGTAGCAAAACCTATTTCTCAGGATTCCAAGTCCACTACTCTCTTCAGTACACTTTATTCAGACCTGTCCACTCAAACGTCTCTTATCATAATGATTCCAATGCCAACGGCACAGGTCAATTTTCTTATTCTCCCTATGTCTTCTGAAAATATGCAACACAGCTACGCAGTTGCTCATGCTCTTCTTTCTGAGAGTGTTTTGTTTGGTTTCTGCAATTATTTCTTTTTGTCCTTTGTACTGGGGATGGAATTCAGGGACTTCACAGTAGGCTACATTCTCAATTTTTTTTTTTTTTTGCATTATTTATTTGTGTATTGGGCTAGGTCTTGCTAAATCGGGCAGGTGGGACTCAAATTCGTGATCTCCCTGATTTAGGCTCCTAAAATTCTGGAATTACTGGTACATGGCACTGCATCCAACTTGCATGTTCATTTTTTGTGATATAAAGCTCCCCTTACTTTCCTCTATCTCAGTGGCCACTTCTCAGTTGGTCTTGTTCTTCTTCCTCTGCCTGAATATCCACTGCTACACTCCCCACTCCCCATCTCTGCTATTATCGTAAACTGTCTTTTATGTTCTACTTAAATGTCCTCCTCTGATAATCTCACCAAGGAGATAACTTTTTGAACACCATCTGAAATACATACAGCCCAAATTTGTATTTCAGGTCACTGTTCTTTATCTGCTTGCACACCTTTTCCTCTTGAAAATTTAGTAGACATTTCCAATTTCATCAAAATTTATGGAGATGTTCAGTTTTATCATTGGATCTGCTGTATATCCACCCAAACCATCATTATTCTCACCTGTGCCTCTGTCCCCGACAGAGTGACATTTAGTGGACACCTAGATGAGGGAGGCTAACTAGTATCTGTCTGGAGAAAGGTACTGTTGCTGTTCTTCCTGGCCCCTATGTCATTTGTATCCTTCAAACATTTTTTTTCAGTGCCTTTAATACCTCAATATTATGCCAGCATTGAGATCTTTGTATTCAGGGTTCCCTGTGCTTGGAAGTCTCTTCATGAATCTTGCAAGTCTGTTTTTTATGCCGTGCCTTGGGTATCACTCAAACATCGCCTCCTAAAGGTACCTCTTCCTGAGAGTGTAAGTTCCCCTACGTCTCCTACCATTTTCACTCTGCAGTACCCCAATTAGTTTCTCATTTCTCCATACTTTCTGAATTGCTGTAGGAGATATTTTGCTTTTCGATATGAACAGGGAATTATTATTCTCTTTTCGTTTTCTTGTCTAGTAACCCTCTTGACAGCAATACATATAATAGTGCTATTTGTGGCTATATGCAGAGCACAGACCAGCCTTATAATTTCATACATAATTGTAATTATTAAATATCATATAATTATTGTAACATATCCTAGGATTGCATAAATAAAATTTCCATGAAGTCCCAAACTTGCACTGTAATTCTTAGACTCCATCATTTCCCCTTTCTACTAAATTAGTTACAAATTACTGTAAACTTTTCATCTCAGTATCTTCTACCATCAACTTGCTTTGTCTGTTTCGGGAAGGACTGGTCTTCTTGTGAATTACAGGCAGGATCTTACCTCTCTATGTGACCCCACCTGACCTCAACGTCCCCATCCTCTTGGCTCAGCTCCCCTAGTGCTGGGTTACAAGTGCGTGAAAGCGTACTGAACACTGTGGCTAATTTTACTTAAATACATCAGGCATATATTTACTGTTACATTTTATATTCATGCAAACCTGTGTAATTTCCAAAAATTTCAATTATATCATCCTCTTCTTTTTTTTTTTAGCATGAATTAGCTCACCAGAGTATTGGGATAAGATAAAACTTAAACCCTTAGATGATGGGACTAGAGTAGGAAAGTATCATTTTGAGATCTTCAGGATTAAAAAGATTAATCACAGGAAGTAGAGACACTCAACTTGCCTCTAAGGATCCAAAGAAGTGTCTATGATTTGGCTTTATGTTCTTCACCAGAGGTGATCCAGGAAGTTGGTCTTGTAGGCTAGCCTACCTCTTTGGCCCAGGAGGAAATAAGTCAATTTCTCATGTAGAGTGAACACCGTTGTGTTCACATGAGAGCCTTTTGGGGATACCTCACAGTGTCCCAGTGTTTCCTTGAAAATATGCCATATTCAGCTGTGATCTTAGAGAAAAGAGAATTGGAGCCAGGGGATAATATTTTACAAATCCCCAGTGATTTTACTGTGAAACTATGTCTGAGAGACTGCTATAGGAAAAAATAGTCCACCCAAAATGAAGCAATAAGCTAAGAGAAGTGGTAATTTAAATGATAGTTTACACAAAGCGTTGCTCTGAGAAGTGCTTTGAGGATTACATACAGCTCTATTTTAAATTCCCTCGATAAAATCAGAATGGCATATAGAAAGTATGGGGCATATCATAGTAAAGTGTATGAGTGTCACTCTCAAGAAACAGGCTTGCATGCCCTATTAGGCTGAGAGA
Organism: Ctenodactylus gundi; assembly: GCA_004027205.1. Lineage (NCBI taxonomy): Eukaryota > Metazoa > Chordata > Mammalia > Rodentia > Ctenodactylidae > Ctenodactylus > Ctenodactylus gundi. The sequence goes on from PVKB01004469.1 coordinate 65,262, forward strand.
GATTCTGAGCTGCTTCTTTGCTGGAAAGTGATGTTTCCTTCTCCCACGACCCTTTCCTCATGGGCCTGAGTTATGGTATAGAAAAATAAAACGGAGCCCTGGAGGAGCCCCTCAGGAAATTCATGAGGAAAATAAAGCACTTTATACATGCATGCTGAGCAGGAAAAGTGACAGAATCTCTCCTGCTTCTGATTTTTATATATCCAACATTTCTGAGCTCAGGCAACAATTGCTTAGTGTCATAAAGCATTGTTAATAGCTACTATGATAAAATGACCACCATATGTTAATTGTCAATTATTTAATACAGATTCACATACATTAATGTGTCTTATCATCAAGTAATCCTTCCAAGTTGGTATTTTCACCTCCAGTTTTTCAAATAAATTATTTTAAAAATTACAGAATGTGTTCAATAGTTGGCAGATGACACAGTGGTTTGAGCATTCAAAATAATGTCTTTGGACTACAAATGTGTGTTCTTTGACAATAGGAGTGCAATGAGTACAACTGACATAAGCCTGATGTCAACTCAGGTGAAGGACATGTACTTAAAGACAGGAAATTATAACCAAACCAGAGGGTCCAAGTAACATTCTCAAAGAAAAAAGTTTTCCTAAAGGTTATTCTCTCGTTCTCTTCTTTCAAACAAATCCAGCTCCTCAGGACACTCACACGTGCATATACACACACATACAAAGGCTCTGATGTAGGTATGATAACAGATGTGAATTTTAGAATCTTAGAAAGTAGAGTTAAGGAGTAAAGGTGGGTAATGGAGTAAAAATTACAGCTCTAGTCAAAGAGTGTGAGCTCCTAATGGGCAGTAACCTCATGAGCTGGAATCCAAGCCACCCAGTGGCACTTTTGCTGGACTGCTAGGGAAGTTACCTAATCAGGCATTAGGATTCCAATCTCTTAATTTGAGGAAGATCAAAATTGCAGCTTCTAATAGGTTATCTGGAAATGAAAATGCAAAGATTACATAGAGGACGTTCACTTCATTGATTCTCAGGCCTTTGCTGGAACCACCTGTAGAGAAATTCTGACAATTCATTTTCTCTCTCTTATATCCCGTCAAGCAAGACTTACCAAGAGCCTATAAATAATAGAAGGATATGAGCACCCTTTTCTCAAAGAAAAAAATGGCTTTGAGAAAATCCTCCCCACACATATGCCATTCTTCTAACTAGATTTTGTGCTTTTTATGTGTTCAGTGAAGAATGAAAACAATATTATAAATGTTATGCTTTCCAGGCTTGGCAGATGCTCATCTTGGGATGGAGCTACATACACAGATAGAAAATGAGCTGTGACAAGTATTTTTCGCAGAGGATAAGTGGGTGTTTCTGGAAACTATATGAAAAACCATATATATATATTCCAAATTGATTCAGTAAAACTTGCCTTCCGCCATTTTTACTAACCACCAATGTTCACTATTCCTATGCTATCCCTGCTTACTTGATGTAGAGCAGAGATCTTGTTTTACAGCAGCTGTAGGAACAAGTCCTGTTGAGATTTAAATCACTTTCCTCTCTTCTGCATCACTGTGAATTCAGTACAGATGGAAGACAGAGGACTGACAGCCAGGGAGTCCAAAGTCCTCCGTGACTTCTCAGACAAACCTCATGGCACAGAAGCACAAAGCTCCTTCCTCACAATAGCCATGTACCAGATTTCAAAACTTGAAGAAAGCGCTCTGTGTGAGTGTGTTATTTGTAAAAGATTTTTCTCTTTAAAAGGGGTGGGGGGTGTATTTACAAAACTTTCAGGAGGAGGACTGGAGAAATGGCTCAGCAGGTTAGAACATTTTCCTAGCAAGTGCTAAGGCAACAATTAAGTACCTGCTTTTCCAGCATCACATAGGCCCCGCGTGGTGGTGCATGCCTGTAATCCCAGCACTCGGGAGGTTGTGAGACCAGGGCCATCCTGGGCTCCATAGTGAGTTCAGGATCATCCTGAGTTATAATACGAGAGCACAACCCTGTCCAAAAAAAGGAGGAAAGAAATAACATCAAATAAAGATTTCCGAAGGCCAAATGTGCCTTTGGGTTCCTGCTTAGCTTAAGAGTGATGCGATGTGACCTCTTCACCCTCCGGTGTGTGTCTGTGGCCATGCTGAATTTCTCTGCCAGTTTTTGGGCATCTGAATAGGCTCAGTTCCTGTAAGAAACTCTCCCCTTCGCCACAGCCAAGTCCCGAGGCTCCCTCTAAGAGGACGCCACGGTCTGAAGCTCCGCATCGTGCGGAATGAAGGCGGCATGAATGTCTCCACACGCCGCTGCTCTGCCTTCTCGCTGTTTCCAATCGGTCTGTTCTTGCCGGAGTGATTTAGCTCTCTCATCGCTTAGCACCTGGTCTCTGTCTTGCAGCTTAGCTTGATTCCAGCTTTAGTTCCTGGACGAACCTTCGTGTTTATTTGGAGCTCTGCCACCAGGTCCGTGGCATCTTACACCAAGCCCAGCCTTTTGAAAACCTGGCCCAGACACAGGATGCTCCAACAGTCAGGGCACATCAGAGGCAAAATTTGTCAGGGGTTGCTTTCCATCTGGACTGGACCCTCTTTTCATTTTTTCTTTCATCTTTTTTTTTTCTCTCTATTGATTTCAAAAATCTCTAGACAGCCCAGGGCTCCACTTTGAGTGGGTTCACCAAATGCTCCAGCGAGGGCTTTGCTCTGCCTTTGCCTCTGCCATTCTCCCTGTGGTGCCTCAAGCTGCACCCTGTACCTTCCCTTCCTCCCACTGTGATCGTTGCGTGCCCAGATCCACCGAGCTTGCTTTGTTAAGCAGAGACTTATGTCAGGATGCAGGTTTTCCTGAACCTTTTATCTTAGGTTGCTGAGTATACTGACCATATCACCACACTCTGCCCAAATTATTATTTTTTTTTGATTTGTTTGTTATTTTTTCCCTTTGCAAACTTGCTTCTCCACTGGTGGTTCCTAGTTTTGTTCACGACACCAGCGTTTTTCCAGACTGCCAACTCTAACCAACATGGACCTCCCTTTGACATTCCTCTTCCTGTGACAATGAACTTCCTTTCAGATCCCATTGATTCCCATCTGTCTTCTCCTAATCCCAGTACCATTACTCAATGTATTCGTGTCAGGTTTTGGAAGGGTTTCTTTTTGCTTCGAGAATGTCCCATGTGAACCCGTTTAATATCCCGCAGATTTCAGAAGCTTTTGGATTCCCGCTCTTCACTCAACATTCCATATGATTATAGGAAATATAGCCAATGCTTTCGACTCTTTGTTTTCCATATAAAATTATGATAGGAATATTTCAAAATATGATTGTGACTGTTAATTAAATTTTGGTGTGATAAGGATTCTTTTCTTACTCAAATTTTAATCAGGCTCCAGGAACCTCATTTTGAGTCTTTGTTTCAACTTCTTTCTAAAACTCAGTCTTAACAAGAACTCTTAATCTTTGACTTCTTTTGTATATATTCCCAGAAGGGTGTTGCTGGATCGAAGGGGTTATTTATTTCCAGTCTTTTGAGAGATCACCATACTGCTTTTCAAGGTGGTTGTACAAATTTACATTCCCCCAAGCAGTACAGGAGGGTTCCTTTTTCCCCACAGCCTCACCAGCAGTGATTTCTATTTGACTTGTTGATATAGGCCATTCTGTCCAGAGTGAGATGGTATCTTAGCGTTGTTTTGATTTGCATTTCTCTTATGGCTAGAGATGTTGAACATCTTTTCATGTATCTATTGGCCATTTGAACTTCTTTGTGAGTGAACTGCCTCTTCATTTCATTTGCAAAACAACACATAACAGAGACATATGTATACCCATGTTCATAGCAGCACAACTAACAATAGCTAAAATATGGAAGTCACCAAAATACCCATCAACAGATCAATGGATACACAAACTGTGGTATTTATACACAATGGAATACTATGCATCTACAAAGTCCAACAGCGTGGAGGCTTTTGCAGGCAAATGGAAGAAACTTGAGAACATCATGCTTAGTGAAGTGAGTCAGAAGCAGAAGGTAAAACGTCAAATGGTCTCTCTGATATGAGAGACCCAGATCACAACTATCTTATGGAACTTAAAATAAAAAAACAAAGTGGGGGGGGGAGGGGTGGTAGGGGGAGGGACAAAAAGGAAGTGGGAAAGTCCTTGTCACCTTGACAAGATACGTATGTGCACAAAATGCTCAACTTCATTGTAAACCTTAAATTTTGTGCTTATACGTAACTATAAAATGGGAGGGCTCTTCATCTGTGATAACTGATCAGGTCTCCTCTTATATAACATGTCTGATCTTTCTGGCCTTTCTTCAGCAGCAACCCATCTTGTAAAACCGTGTGAGCACAAGTCTATTGTCCCCAGTACTTCCTCTTAGTCCTATTCTACCTACAAACCATGACTTGGCTATGGATTCCCACTTGCTCATGCTGCAGTTTGAAACTGAGCCCAATCTCTTTTGATCTGCAAAATCTTTTGGCCAGCTCCATGGGGTTATTTGGGATGAAGACTTCATTGCTGTAATTTGAAGTCATTGAATATTCTTGCTTTAGCTGTTGTTATAGAATTAGTCACCTAATCTGTATTTGCCAGCTTTAATTTACCATCTATGCTGTTAAAATTATTTTCTAATGATTTTCTGCTCATTTGCATTTCCAGTGCTCTAACAATAGCAATGATGGTACTCATATCTAATACAAGTATAGTGGATCTCATTACAGGTTTAGTTTGAGTCTCCTGCATTAGTAGCGGGGCAAGCACAGCTTCATCTGTTGGTTAGCTACTTGGAACATCTTATATAATGAAATGCCTGTTTGCTCGGTTTTCTACTGAGTCTTCTCCTTTTAAAAATAATTTTTAAAAAATTATTCTAGTCATAAAAGTTGTTCTATTTATAGAAAACATTTTGCATGTTCTGGCTTATGCTTTTACTTGTGCTGATATCATTCAATTTTTCATTAATGTGGTTCTATAAAAAGTTTTTTCTTAGTTGTTATTCATTTTATAAAGATACCTTGTGTTGACTACATTTAGCTCTAATATTATGAAACTGTTTATATTATCTTCTAGAAGACTTATTACTTAAAAATTTTATATTTAAATTTACAATACTCACAAAATATATTTTTATGTACAGCATGAGCTATGGGTTTCTTTATTTATGGTATCAGTTGTCCCACATCATGTATTGCTAGGATGCTCTCTTCAATAGAATCCTTGCTGTGAGTCAGGTCTCTGTGTTTACCTGGATTTATTTCCTGCTTCCATGTGTTTCTTTCCTCATTATGTTCATAAAGGGAAATTTCAAACACATGGAATAACAAGAAGAAGTAAATTCTCACATAGCCACCTTCCTCAGTACATAACCAATGCTTTGTTTTATTGTTTACAACTTATGTAAATTTATAGATAGCTATTTAAGCATTTGAAAGTAAGCATTCTTTACTGCAAGTACTAGATATTATAGCACATAAAATAATTAATGTTATTATTCATTAACTTCTATTTAGTAAACATTTATGAGTTGTTTGTGTAAGCTTACATAAAAATAAGATATATGCTAATGAGTATACTGCTTAATATTTTTGACATAAACATATAGAGTAGTTTGGTCAAAATTCACATAAATACGGTCATATAATATAACTTGTTTTGGTCAAAGGTCTTTCATTATTACTGTGTTTTTGAGTCTCATTCACATATGTGTCTTTGTGTTTTGTTCCTTTTATGGATGAGCAGTACTAAGTTGTATGGTTACATAACAGTTGCTTCCCTGTGCTCTGCTGCTGTACACATGGGCAGTTCTCAGTTTTCAGTTACTCCATGTAAAGTGACAACGACTGTTCTCTTAGAAGATTTGTGGTCAACATGTGTTTTCATATCCCATGGGTTCAATAAAACGTAGCTAAGTGGAGACTGGGTGTATGGAACTTAAAACGAAAAACAAAATGAAACAAGGGGGTAGGGCAGGGAGGAATGGAGGGATGGGTAGGAGGAGGGACAAAAGGAGAATGGGAAAGTCTTTGTCACCTCGACAAGACACGTACGTGCACAAAATTCCTCAACTTCCTCGTAAACCTTAGGTTTTGCACTAATACATATCAATAAAATGGGAGAATTTTTTTTTATAAACTGCCAGAAGTTCCCAAAGGTTGCTCACTCATCTAAACTCTTTAACTTTGTCAACATTTGATGTTACCAAGAATTTGTTTGTTTTTGGAATTCTGATGAATACGGTAATTTCTCTATTAACTATTGATATTGAGAGGGTCCATGGCCTTAACGACTATTTGCATATCTTCTACCAGTGAGTCATTACTCAATTTATTTGATAAATAATATTTTTATTGATGAGTTATAGGATTATATATATACTCTGAATTATATATATATATATATATATATATATATATATATATATATATACTCTGAATTCTAATCCTAAATCAGACAAATGTTTTATAAATATTTCCTTTCATCCTTGAATATGTACTTATGTTTGCACTAATATCCTTGAATGAGCAAATGTTCAAAATGATACGTAAATTTATTTTCCATTTCTTTTATTGTGTCTTTCTACAGTCTGTCTAAAATATAACCTTTGCAATTATTTGTGATTTCTTTTATAATAATAAAAACTTAGCTTTAATTTGTACCACTAGGTTCCACTCAAAATTAATATTTGGGATAATGTTGCAGTTAATTTTTTATTGAACATTCTAATTGCTTCAGGACCATCTGTTAGTAAACTTCCTTACCTCCACTCTAATGTGCTGTAAACTTAATTGAGAATTAGTTGAACATGTAACTGAAGGACTATTTCTGAGTTCTGTCTTCTGTTTTATTGGTCTATTTATCTTTGTATTTGTACATTTTCATCTTGATTACTATGGTATTGCAGTAAATTCTGAAATCCTATAATTTTTCAAAAACCATATTATTCAGTATTGCTTTGTTATATTAAATTCCTTGAATTTCCAATCTTTTGAAAGAGTTTATTTCTTCTTAAATATTCTAATAACATAAAAATTGCATTCAATCTATAGATCAATATAAATGTAGTTTGCATCTAAATACTAAATTTTGTAAAATTTAAAAATTTTCCTAAATATCTGTTTAAATATTTACATTTTAAAAACACGTTGAGCCATGCTTGGCTCTTTTTAATGTATAGATCTTCTTGTTGTTGCTAAATGTATTTTCAAACATTTTGAATTTAGCATGTCATTTTCTCTGACTACCTTGAAACTTACATTTGTAACTTTTTCCTTTTTGTCTCTAATGCCACAGATGCCATTTTCTAGGTATGAATGCATAGCATTTCATAAATTTTAATAATATTTGAAGATTTTTTAGCCATTATTTTTCCAAAAAATGACTTTTTATGTCATGTTCTTTCTTGAACAGTTTTCTCATCTCATGCCTATAACGTTTTTTAAAATTTTCTTGGTTGCTGTTTATAAGATTATTTATCTGTGTTTTAATTTTTGAAAATATATATATATATCAAATTCTTAAATTATTGTTTACTAAATTATTCATTTTAGCTTCATTCTTATCAATTTGCCTGCTGTATCTGATTATATGCATATAAACCTCTCACTGCAATCTTTACAACCAATAGTTTGCTCCATAATTTATACCCATCCTTTTTCTATTCATCTCTCATTCTAGAAATCTCTTTTCACTGTACAGTCCAACTTACAAATTCTACTTTAGCTGTACCTAGCAAGCCACTACACCTGTTATCAAAGTGTTTACTTAGGTTCCAAAGTTTCTATTTGTGTCATTTCTGTTTCCAATTCTTTCAAGCCTATATTTGCACCCTTAGCTCATCAGCTGTTAACCCAAATGTGCTCCAGGAGAAAGAACAGCACTCTTTTTCTTGAAACTATATATTTAATGTATTTGAAATAGTATTATTCCATAATCACATTACATATCTGTACTCTGCATCCTATATTTTATCAGACTTTTTAATTTTTTTGAGGTTAACATGTCTTTAATAGTAACATTTTCAAGTACATTACAAAAAGGGAAAGAAAACACAGGCTAAACTCCTTTAAGTGCATAAAACCTGACGAAAATTAGCAAAGAAAATTTAGCAATGTAAAGAACCTATATCACAACAAAATTATATTTATTTTAAAGTTATAAAATGATTGCTTTTAAAACCAATCATATATAAAATACAAAATATTATTACCTAAGATCTAAATAGATACGCAGAAATGTTAAAGAACATTCAATATTTATTCATAATTTAAAAAGAAAAGTCTTAGTAAACTATGAGGAGAATATCTTCCTTCATTTGGTAGAGTATACATTAAAAAAAAATAAAAACAAAGATAATTTTGGATCCCAAAATACATATTTAAATAAAGAATAAAATAAGGATGCTTCCTTTGCTATGTTGAGTCAACATTGTATTGAAAAAAGTAATAGGGAGATGAAATGTCAATGAAGGTTGTAAGAAAGTAAAATCATCCATTCATTATTTCATTTATTATTATTTATCCATACAGATATTCTAAAAACATTTAAATGAATAATTAAAAGGAATGTGCCTCTTTAGTAAAGAAATCAGACATAAGATTTGAGTCAGATTTCATTTTACATAGATGGCCACATCAATGTATGTTGTATTTTTTGACTTCTTCTACCCTGTGACAATGACATTTCTCCATTAAGTGGCAAGGTCTATGTTTCTTCCCCTGTACATAAGTGGACCTCAGTAATTTTCTCAAACACTATAGTAACTGAAAGTTATGGCATGTCTCATCTGTGAGTATGCTGTCAAATTTAATATGGTTGTTTCTCAGGATGTTTATTTTTGGAACTCAAGTTATATGGATAGGTAGTAGGCTTGTGTTTCTGTCACCAGCCTCTGGTAAAGCCAATATGAATGACTAAACATATGGGTGAACCAGTCTTCAAATAATTCTTTCTCATCTGTTGACTCTATTAACTGTAGAACTAGACATCATGGAGCAGGTTTAAATTATCCTTACCACATCCTGTCAAGTTTACAAAAACATAGAACAAGAACCGAATTCTATATGCAGCTTCCACTCTCTCACCACCACCACCACAACCACTACCAAATTCACTTATTGCATAAATGTTGGAAATTCATTATCAATGATTAATCAATATCAATACGTTACTCCTAACTAAAGTTCTTAGTTTGGCTAAGGATTTACTTTTAATATGGTATATTGTATTGTAATACATTGTTACATGTATGTGGCATGACAGTATGATATAAAATACATTCTCTGCCACAACATATTTCTCTTTTCCTTCTTCCACTAGACACCTAATTCTCCTCTAACTAACTCTTGGTGGCTTTCCCTTTGGAATGGCCGTATAGGGACTTTGCAGAAGAGCTTAACTAGCAATGAAAGAAATGGTGGACAAGGGAATCACCGAGACAGAAGCCCAACAGAACGCAGGCAATAGCTTTTTAAAATCATTTACAAATACCAAAAAGAATATGAAGTCATACATTAGAAAGCCAAGGGAAACCTGCATGAGACACATATGCTCAACTAGCAAGTGAAGAACAAGAGTGCAGGAGGGATAACTTGAAATGAAGTCTTTATTAGAGCCTGTTGTGGTTAGGATCTGGAGTGTCCCCCAAAAGTCTCATGTATTTTAATGTTGTGGATTGTCTGTGGAATCATGTGATGTTGGTGGATTGGGGTCTGGTCTGGAGGTGTGGATTACAGTTAAGACTAAAAGCCTGTGAGTTAGGTTTAACAGTGTGTAGTGGCCACACCTGGATGCAGGAGGGACGAATTACTGGGCGGAGACTTGAAAGGATATATAAGCTGCACCTGCCTTCCTGGAGGGCGGGGACTAGTCTCAGCTGCTCTCAGTTTGCCTTCCTGTTTGTGAGGTCCGGAGAAGCTGCCTCCACCTCTGCCTCTGTCCTGTACCCTGCTTGCTGCCGGCCGCCCCTGAATGGATTGTGACCATCTGAAACTGTGAGTTAAAATAAACCTTTCCTAAATTTGTGGGTGTCGGGTATTGAGTCACAGCAACGAAACAGTAAGACAGGACCTAATAAATCAATTAAACAAGTTTCCAGCAGAGAATTCTAATTCATGGAGTTGAAAGCAAACAATCCTGAGACCCAGGAAGTCAGATTCGGAGAGATGGTTGCTGTGCCGAATCCGCCCAGTCAATGTGGGAAAGTCATGAGGCAAGTCAAGTAGGTTATATATAGCTGTGTCCTAGAGAGGCTGTCAACAGAAAGTTGCTGAATAAGGCAGTTATGTAGATTGGCATATTGAGAAACTAGAAGGAGGTAGGAAACTGAAAGTTATTTCAAGGGTGACTAAATCTGGTTCTTAGATAAGAAAGGCTAACTTATTGTGAAATGGATTAATACAGCACACCATCTCAAAACTTTCAATGGTCATTGCATTTTTGCCTTTTCCAGAATGTCTCGGTTCTTTCTTCTAGATATGGTGAGATATCTTCTAGATATAAAGACAGCTGTACTTAAGCCTTTACCTTTTCCCAGGCTAGTTAAGCTTGGATAAATGCCTAGCTGTTAAGAAACTGAGCAAAGTAGTTTGTCTTAAGGGTATGTTTTTGTAGAGAGCAGAAGGCCTCCTCATACTTCAGAAGGGTCACTTTACTTTACCCCGCGCAGAAGCACTGCCTTTCTCTTTGATCTTTGCCATGCGAATTGACCGAGCTTTGGGATGTAAAACACACACATTTAATCCTCAAGCTCATCCTCAGGGAGGCCCCAGCAATTCACCAGTTACTGTTTATCTTTTCCCTGGCGCTGGCTCCAGCAGCTGGCTTCTGCTCATGGGCTGCTGCTTTTGTCAGCTGGGATTCCCTATAGGCACCTGGCCCTCTGAATTTGGCGGCAGCAAATTGACTTGTGCTTTATTTCTCTGATAGATCTAGGGAAAAAGACACTCTTTGATTTTTCAGTTTGTTTATATTTTTATTGTTGTGAGAACAGGAATGATTCTTGTATGTTAACTAGAAATAACAAGTTAACAGTAAAATCTGTAAGTTGATTTTTTAAAATTCGTTTTGTTTGAGTTGGATGGCTTACCTAAAAGGTATAGATGGCTATCTTAAATCATATATTCTTCACTATACTACATTGTAATTCACATGAACTCTATGAAGATTTAATTAATGTGTTATTGTGTAGAAGTCTCCTGTAATACTGTGGCTTTATATGTCTCCCTTAATATGTGAAATGCTTTTTTACTTTCAAAAGTAAGCATTATTAAAAATTCAGTGTGACTAAATTCTACTCATCATTCACATCTTAGGCAGTAGCTCTTCTGTAAGATATAGAAATCTTTTTTTATTTGTTAGTGCTTTATGTTACTTTGTGGCTCATAACACTTTTATGTATTAGCTATTTACGCATGGATAGATCACTATATAGAGTACAGAATTTACATCGTAATGATTACATTTACTTTAGGAAATTTAATCAGTTCTATGTAACTAATTAAATGTGTTTACTCACAGTTAACTTTATATCTCACATATTTGAAAAAAAAAATAACTGAAGAGAGTCTAGAATCGAATCCAGTTCTAGAAAACCTTGTCCAGATCTAATGGCAGGATTTTAGGAATGTCTGCCTGTGACTCAATCCAAGTTTATCTACTTTGTAATTTTGAATCCCCTTTCTACATTAGATGTCATAGGTACAGTCACAAATTAAATTGAATTTCAAGTAAATGGATATCATTAAAATTACCCAAGAGTCTCCTCCAGTTTCCCATAAAGGACCTCAAATGTGCAACGCAGAGTTGCAGCACCAGCAGAATATGAAATAGGAGACAAGAGATGAGACAAAGTGTTTTCTAGGCTCCCTATTAAATGTGGCAGCAAATGATCATAGGTTCTATGAAAAGAAAAAGGTCTTTATGAGACTATCAAAATGGAAAATATTGGATCAAGCAGATGTAGGGAATCTGATTTTAAGTCTGCCTTGGGAATCTCCAAAACAAAGTCATATTTGACCTAACTTCTTTGTTCATAAAATTCATTTCTAACAAAAAACTCAAGAGAATAGTATGCTCCAGTGCCTTCTATAAAAACCTTACCTAGACTTAAATGTTGTTCCAGTTCTTTAAAAATATAAGTCTGAAAATAGGATAAATATAGTTAAGATGCTGAATGTAGGAAATCACTATGCACTATATTAAGGGAAAATGAATTTTTTCCTGAATGAAGGAAAAGCTGGCTTGAGAACAATGGGACAGATTTCTCCAAATAGAATCATTCACTAAATTTGCATCAGTCTTGTTTTTCCTGTACAGTACTATATCTGCTTCTGTTTTTCACATTTTAAGAGCGATATAGAGAAAGAGGAGAGGGCCAAAGAAAGTTCAGAAAAGTAATTAAAGATTTATAAATCAAAAAATTTGAGGAAAAACTTAAAGTTACTATAATACTCAAAATGAATTTACAAAATGTACACCAAATGATTCTTCAGTCTCCATAATTAACTGGTAAGTAATGGCAAATATACAGAATAAGTTCTGCACAGAGTATGTGGCTTTAGCTATTATAAATGATATGTTTTCGAGTTAACTACTTGCCATTTCTTTTAATTGGAGTATTTGTTTCACTGGTGAACTGCATAGCGTGATTAGAGAGAAGTACAAATGTTGGCCTTACACAGATATGGTTCCAGCTTAAATTAAACATTACTGATTTCTATGTACTTTTATTGTTTTACTAAGAGGGAGTAATAGAGTAGCTCTTAATTTGTTTGATTGAATGGAAATTATTTTATATACACAGTTCTTACCTATTGATTAAATTATTGAATGCTTGATCTGATATAATTTTTCTATAATAAGTCAGATCAGAAGCGGGTCATATAAAATACCACATTCTATAGGTCTGTGCTTGCTCCTCTTTTGAAGATCAAAATAGAGAGAATTAATATAAAATTGTTTAAATATCTACTTCTGGAGGAAACTACTACATAAAATAATAATATATATATTTTCTATTATATGCCATCATGTACATTAAGTCATTTAATCTTCACACAAAATTCACAAGATGTTTACCTCTATTATGCCTAATTCACTAGTGAGAAAGAGCAATAGTTTAAACAGCACCACATAGTTAAGAAGCTCGGTGGTAGGACTTGAACCCTGAGACTCTGGATCCACTGAAGTAGTTTGAGGAATGTTAAGTCAAATACTTTCAGGAATTTTTTTCATCTCGGTTCACACAAATTTCTATATAGTGTATTTTAAACTCGATTGCTCATACAGTAAATTTTGCTCTGATGAGCGTGGGAGAGCGCATTCACAAAATCTGAGAATTCTTTTAAATGTTAAGTGTGGACTTAAGTATCATTCTTAATAAATAGCTTAAATATGCACAAATAGTACCTGCTTCCTACCTACTAAATAAAAAATAAAACTGGCAATTTGCTATGGAGATTTCTGTGTGTGCATTCTGTAATTGTAACGGGCAAAAACTAACAACTTTCACTGAAGCCATCAGTCCTGTACAATAATCTAGGCATTCTGTACTTGCTATTTTAAATGCAGTTTTCTTATTAATTATAGTAATAAATATTCAGTACAATAAAACACAAGTTCTTAAAAATCAATTACTTCTAACAGGGGATCAATGTACCCAAAACAATATATATCATAACATGGCTTAAGATGTATAAAAATAAAGAAGCCATAGAATAATTTCACCCCAGTATGCTAGTTCCAAAGACAGTGGCAAACACCCCAGAGCAATGCGAGCTCATCACACTCGGTGGGACACAAAGCCACATCTGCTCTGTCTGATTGCATGAATTGGATATGAATGATGGAAATATATATATATATATATATGAATCAGTGAAAGCTATATATATGTTCTTAGAACTTGTACATACTGACATTTACAAGCCATTTTAAGTAAAGATGGTAGAACTTATAATTGGCTCATCCACTAAACAAGAAACGGAAATGGGTGTGCCACCTTCATATAGCTGTGTGGATATGGTTTTGCTCTGTTGGTAGTTTATTTTCATATTTACACTTAATAGGTTGGTATATGGGTAAAAGTCATACTTTGTTTCTTTTGACCTCTGCCAACTGATTATGTAAAATATTGGATATCCAGTGAAATAATTTATTTCATTTTATTTTTTAGTATAATATAGATGGATTTACTATGGTTTGTCTTTGGATTTCTTCCTTGAACTTAATTAATTAATTAATTAATTTTTAAGCAAGGTTTTTCTCTGTAGTCCAGACTGGTTCTCAACTCACTATGTAGTCCAGGCAGGCCTTGAGCTCATGGCAATCCCTCGGCCTCAGCCTCCTGCGTACTGAGACTACAGGCATGTACCACCATGACCAGCCTTCCTGGAAATTTCATTAGGTAAACAATAAAACAATATGCAAGAGGATGATATTTGCCTGAAGAAAGAACATAATAGGAATATAATAGATCATTATTAATGATTATGCCTGAGCAAAATAATCTTAAAAGTATTTAAGTGTCTGCAAAGTCACTCACCAGTCACATAATTATTTTTATTTAGTTATTTGACTTGCATCAGTGACAACGTCATTTCTTAAAATCTTAACCGGATATTACAGAGCTAACAATCTATGTTTTCTCTAAGGCAACAACATTAATTCACACAAATATTGTATTATGAGTTTAGAGATGCTATTAAAATATCTAACCAAAAATTAAGCTAGTCCTGAACTCATATTAAACAAAAATTCACTTGTGCTATCAGTCAGAAAATATTTACTGAATTTTTAATTTGTATGCTTAGTAATATGCTAAGAAAATGGAAAGGTAGTCAATTTTTTTGTTATACTGTGTACTTTTTAGTGTGCTGTGTAAGTATTTGTATGTGTCATTATGTCTAGAACTTTATCACAGCGTGTTTATTTGTCATAAGTCTAAAGCCATTTGGGTAAAGTTTTTTTTTTGTTTTTTTTTTGTTTTTGTTTTTGTTTTTGTTTTTGTTTTTACATAGGTTTAACTAAAATTCAGAAACTATTAGTTACTCACTTGTCTAGGATTCTATTGCTCGGGAATCTTGAAACCAGTATTTGACTCAAATAGCACATGGCTCTAAAGTTTAGACTCTTTCACATCATGTTTTCTGCCTTCAGTGTAGGATGAGAAAGCTAAAATAGGTGAAATAATAAATAAAGGAGATATAGCAGGTATTGGTAAGAGCCAGAATGTTTGGAAAGGTAAGGTAAATTGCTATAGAAAATAAAAGGATGGCAGATATATCCTTCTAACGTATTATATTTTATATTGTAGCCTAAAATATCTGTAAAGACTTATGACTGGAAATGTAAGAGTAGAATAAAATTCATTATTTACAGTACTTGCCTTTCCATAGACGTTGAATTATATATTATATTATTTTAGTGATTTTACACCAATAGTTAAGTGTAATGAAAGTCTACACAACTTATGGCTTTCCACTCTATTACTTAATAGGAAAGGAAAACAAAGAAATAAGTCTCAGAAATAATCTTTCCACACATGCAGGCACTGACCAGCTAGCATGTAGAGATTTATTCATAAAACTCACCCTTTTGCTCAGTGGGTTGTCAACTTTCTGCCTTTGCAGGCGTTGGGCTAACAACATGTGAGAAAAGTTCATTCAAGGAGATCAAACTACTATTCTATTTTAGGAGAAAATGTCCTTCTACAAGAGAAATTTGAGAGTTGTCTGTGTTCCAAATGAGATCAGTTGGACAATCTGTTTCATAAGAGTTCAATAGAAGAATTTGGTCTTGAATATTTATAGCAAAACATAATAAAACTAAAAGTTAAAATATAGATGGAGCTAAGGAAGCATCATATGAGTTAATAACGAATTATTTGGGCATATAAACTAAAAGGGAATTGAAACCATTATTTCCAAGTCAAGAGTGCTACATGAATTCAACCACAGAAGAATTTCAAATACTGCTACAAATTCTTGTCAAGCCCTTGTATTTTGCTTTGAATTTCTTGCAGTCAGGATTGGTGTTTTAAATATGCATCTCGAGACATTGTATGAAATAGTAAATACGATCGATGTCTCCCCAGAGCATGTTGGGAAACAAAAAGAGGCTCAGTGTTAGGCAGGATGTGTGGTTCATGAATTACAGTGACTCACAAAGTCAGGTGACCATGCATTGCAGAGCAGGCAGGGAAGCTTGGGCTGGACAGTCACGCATGGGTTCCTAAAAAGCACGACTGCTTGAAAAGACCAAAAAAGAAAAAAATATATATATTGTCAAACACACTTTTTTAAAGAAAGCAAAGGCTGACAGCTTTTAAATAGTGATGACAACAGGCTTCTATGAATCTTGGGGAAAAAAAAATCTATTGATATATATGTTGAGATGTGAAATGAAGTTTCCCAGAAATAAAACCATCAAAAAAGTAAAATTTTAATTTGACCCAGATAATTTGATGATAATTAAGAAATTTGATCCAGAGAAATAAATTGTTTAATTGAGCACTTTTACTTACAAAAAAACAAATTTTTCAATTCATTATTTTGTAGAAACTAATGTCATTGCATTTATTATACTGAATACAAAAGTTACTGTGTTTGAGCTGAAATAAAAATTGATTTCACATATAAACAATAAGTCTCTAGAGTAGTAGTAGTGTTGGTGGTGACACGGTACTCATGTGTTTCTATCTATACGTATATATGAATTATTTTATTAACCACAGAAAAATTTAACTATTAATGCTGAAATGCTGTTGGTGGTCTCTTCTAAACTAGGGTGAGAAAGACAGATTCTATGAGATAGCTGGTGATCTGGAAGATACAAATGTTGAAATGAACTTAAAGTGTTTATAAGCTAATAATTGGCTACTTTATAGAATAGTCACCTTTTTCTTTTTCTTATTCTTTTCTTTTCTTTTCTTTTTTCAAATTTGCCTTTCCTTGCTTTGTTTTCACTACTGGAAACTGAACCCGGGCCATTTCACTTTCTGGGCAATACCTTTCTCAACAATTTTTTGTAGCTTCTGAAATTGTTTTCTTCATTGGCCCTTGTATTAAATTTGATCATAGACACATCTCTCTGAAAAGTGGTGACATATTTGATTAAAGTAGGTGGCACGACAACTAGGGGAAGGTCATTTAGGCAGAATAGGGTGAGGAAGAGAATCTCAGGAGAACCAAGATGTCAAGTAAATTTCCCTAGCGAAGGGTTGGTCATGAAGAAAGAGAGTTGTTGAAAGAATTTGTTATAGAACTCCAGGCACACCATCAGTAGCACTGGCTTTCTAGGCATCATAGATGTGGCCATGTTGCCGGTGATTAACCTTCCTCTCAGCTTTTTTGATTCTGTCAATGACAAAGACTTAGAAAAAATACTTTTGTGATTTTTTCAGTGATTTCTTATCAATGCATTTCTCAGGAGCCAGAGCCCTATGCTACGTCTAGACAATACCACTTTGTAAAAAGTAATTTGAAAATTCTTTCTTCTTAATGATTTTTTTGGGGGGATTTCTTTAAAAGTAGTCGGTGTTTCATGGAAATCTCAGAAAAACTAAACTCATTTTTTGCTTTGAGTGATAGCTAGTTCCAAGTGATTGGTATTTTCAATTATTGTCCATAATCTCAGGGGTTAAGATCCCTTCAGGTATAGATTGTGTAAAAAAGATAATCTACTTGCAAATATTATTTTATGTTAAAAATAAAATAAAAAAAAATAAACTCTTGAAAATATATATATATATATATATATATATATATATATATATATATATATGATTTAACATTTTATGTCTTATTTGAAGTACGGAGTATGCTATCTGCAGCAGGGAAATAATAAGAGAAATAAAAATGAAGATGAACTACATATTGTGACTCAGGAATTTCTCTAAACTTTGGCCTGCTACCTTTATTCCCTCAGCTAGATGCCTCATAGTGTCTTTACAACTTCTGCCTAATGTCAATGTTTTAACTTATATTTCACTTAACTAATACTATTGTTAGTTTATCATTAACATTTTTTGACTCATGTGGAAATAGAGAATTCTTTCAAAATTATTTTAGTTTATTCTGAAGTAAATCGTACAATTCATCTGTTACTGTAATAATTGTGTTTCTCTTTTCACAAACACTCAAAGCAAACGAGCATCCCTTCTCTTCTTGAAACTTACGGAGTCCCTAGCATTCTGGGCTGGACTTACTTCTTAAAAGATTGATTCTCTCTTATGAGATATATGACTTATGCAGAGACAGTAAACTGGTTGATTTTCATGTTCTGATAACATACAGTGCTTTTTTTGGCCTAAGATTACTTTGTCTACCATACGTGTGTATGTATATTTATGATAAACTTTATTATTGGTCATCAAGATATTAAAGACATTTTGTATTAAGAACTCAAATGTTTTCACTCCTCTTGATTTATTAAAATACCTAGCATTTTAGGCTCATACTTTTTCATGGCAAAATCAATCAAAATATTTCTCTTTATATTCAGATTTCCTGCTAGTTAAGCTCTGGTTTATTTAAAGTTTAAAACTTTCAGACAAACTAAGCTGCCTTCTGTTCCTAGGAAAAGTTGTCACCTCAGCCTTCTGCCCAGTAAATTCTGTTCATTCTTTAGGATGAGATTTCTTGTCTTTTTCTCTGGAATATTTACTCTGAAAATAAAATTAATTAAATATTGAACAGAAAAATACAAGTTGATAATACTACAAAGCTCTTGAGTCATATTGAAGAAGATAAAGTTAAAAATATGAAAATATCTGGTCTTTTTTTTCTCCTTTTGGTCTCAGAGTATACCTACACATTTCTGCAAATTGGCCCACCCATCCCTGGGAGATTTTCTGCATTACAACGTTTTTAGCCCTGAATGTACTCAGTCTCTCTTGTCTGGTTGAGAAAATCAAGATAAAATTAACTACTTTCCAGTAGCTCTCAATTGCCAGTTTTCACAGTATTCATTTCCAGATCCTTCTAGAGCATTGTCTAGAAGACTTCAAACCTACAATTTCCATAAATCCCAGGAAAAGCAGAATTTATGAACTGTTGCATAATTAGATCACCTCTCCCCAAATAAGATGGATTACCCTTTGATGGGAACCAACACGTCACCACCTACCAAGCAGAAGCAATCTCTCATGGGGACCATATTGCCCTTCAAGCCATAAACATTTCTCCAAACTTACAGATACCAAAAGTGAGATAACGATTGGCAAAATCCTGATTCATCTCAGGTAACCCTTCCACCTTGGCCATGATCACGGGCACACAGTTCATTGTGCACCCCTGCGTCAGTGTACCCCCCTGTCCAGGTATTCTAACTGAGCCCTTCCTTGCTCTTCCTTGTTCTCTAACTCTGCTCCATAAACACATCTGTGCCTGACACTGCTGCATCTTGAAATTCGTTTTCCATTTAGTAAGTCAAGAATTTGTGCAACGGGTGGGTTGAGGTCCTCGTGTCCTCTTTGGAAGACCTTCCTGTGCCCTATGTGGTGCTAATACTGTTCCCCTCCTATAGTAGATGCCCACACCATAGCACCTCATGGTGGACCCTTTTGAAAATATAATTCTGAGCTATCTGTCAACATTTTGCAGATATCCTGTACCTCATATGCTTAATATATTCTATGTTAACTTTATTTATTTAATCAGAAAATAACTATGTCACAAAGAAGTTATGCTTTTTGAGATCATGTATATTTAAAATGCCTTTTTTTCTCCCTTCACTTTTGATTGATGATTTGGCTGATAAGATCATTGTTCAAAATAAATTTTCTCTCAGAATTTTGGATGCACTCTTCTACTGTTGAGAAACTGGGAGTCATGTTACATCTTTATCTTTTGTATATTGCTTGTTGCATGCTCCATTTTGTTTTTTATTTGGGCTTTCTATAAAAATTTAAATATCTTTATTTTACCTCCCTGAAGTACTGGAAATTTCCTCTGATTCCAGTTGGTTTATATCTTATTTTCAGTCATGGTGTTGTGTACTTGGTAGGCATTTTCAATGTAGAAATTTGTATCCTTCATTTATGGAAAGTTTCTATTGGACTTTCCTTTGACTACCTTTCATCTAGTTTTTTATTCTATTTTTCTGGAACTTTTAAGCTTTTTTTGGCTCTATGTCTTGGATTTTTAACTAGATTTCATTAAAAATATAAAAATATTTTATATATGATATTAATAGGTGAGAATTAGAGCTGAACCTGTCTCACAGCTCTTCTTCTTGAGGCATTCATGTGACAGGCAACCCCTGAGAAGAAGGAAGCCCCACTGGGTAAGCTGGCACTATTTAATAGGACATCTACCATTGGCTTGCTAAATAAATTATTTCATGGTAGTCAGACTTCTGACATGATGCCTCAAGGCTCCTTGAGAGAAGGTTTCAAGAGACAGAGAACAAACAAACAACAAAAGAAAGAAAGAAAGAAACAAAAACTGTCATTCTCTTAAGGCCCAGACCTGGAACTGGCAAAGCAGTTTGAATTAGCACATCAGATGATGTCAGATGACATTTCCTTAATTGAAAGACATTACACAAGGATTTTAGTAATATTGAGTGCCCAAATTTAAGGCACCCATCTTTAATCTATCACACACCTATTCATCATTAAAAATCAATATATTTTAAAAATTAATATCTTCTGAAATTTTTAAATTAATTTTATTACTTTTCTTAAACTTATAAGTAAATAATTATGAATTTGTAAATGATGAGGTAATAGTTCTTCCCTTTTTAATACTCCAGTAACTTATCGTTTTAATAGAAATTTGAAAAATATTTCAAATATAAGAGAGGTCAAATGAGACCTGTACTATTTATCATAATTTTCGATTAAGGAAGGTTTTATTGTGGAGTTGCTAACAATTTTCTCTACATGTTAATCTACATAAACATTCATGTCAATTTTTCTTTTGTCTTTTTTATTTGAATATGCTTGGGTTCCAGGTTCATTTACATGTTAAATAAGTGCAACTTGTAGAATTTGTGTCCATAAGTACACCACTTTTTGACCACTTTTTTCTTCTCCTAGCCAATTCCATCCCCTACCATTCCCCCTCGCTCTTTCCTTTTCCAGAGTCTATTTCCCTGCATTCTACTCTCTCTTTTGTACTAACAATATTTTTTGCACATGTATTTATGGCCACCTCACATGATAGTAATCATGAAATGCTTAATCTTCTGTGTCTTCTTACCATTATTGACTCAAGGTAAGCTCATTTTCTTGCAAATGCCTTACATCTGTCTTTCCTTATGGCTACGTAATGCACCATTGTGTATATATGCCGTATTTTCTTCATCCATTCGTCTTCCAAAGGGCATGTAGGGGGTTTTCAGGATTTAGCGATTCTGAGTTGTGCTCCTATAAACATGGATATGCATATGTTTTCTATGATATGGTGACTTTATTTTATTTTTTTTTTTGGGGGGGGGGACAAAAAGAAGAGCGTTGGCTGGGTCAAATCGTATTTCTACATTCTGCTTTCTAAGAAATCTTCTAACTGCATTCCATAGTCTATGTACTAATTTACAATTTCATCCACAGTGTAGATGTGTTCTTTTTCCCAGCCTCTCCAACATCTGTTTTTTTTTTTTTTTTTTTTTTTTGAGTTCTTTATTAAAGCCATTCTTATTGGGGTGAGATAGCATCTCAGGGCTGTTTTGATTTGCTTTTCTCTGATGGCCAAAGATATTGAACAATCTTTCATATGCTTATTGGTCATTTTTACTTCTTCTCTTGAGAAGTGTGTCTTTTCATTTCACTTGTCTACTTTTAAGAAGGTCATTTATTTTGAGAGATTTGATTATTCTGATTTTTAAAATATGTTTTAGTTATTAATCCTCTTGATGAGGAGCAGTTGGCGATTTTTTCTCTCTTTTGCAGGCTGTATCTTTACCCTGTTGTTTTCTTAGCTGTGCAAAAGCATTAGAAGTTGATGTAGTCCCATTTTTTTTTATTCTTGATGCTATTTTTATGCAGTTTTCTGTTCATGAATTCCTTCCTGTTCCTATGTCTTCCAATTTTTCATCTAATTTGTTTTCCAATGTTTCTGTTTCTCTATAATACACTTTGGTTGGATATTAATAAAGGGGAAAAGACATGGGTGTACCTTCATTATTTTACATGTGAATATCTGTTTTTTTCAACATCATTTCTTGAAGATACTGTCTTTTCTGCAGCTGCTGTTTTGGCTTATTTGTTGAAAATCAGATGAGTAAGGGTATTCAGGTTTGTATCTATATCCTCAATTCTGTTCCCTTAATCTTTCTGGTTGTGTGTGTGTGTGTGTGTGTGTGTGTGTGTGTGTGTGTGTGTTTGAGTGTGTGTGTGTGTGTGTGCATGTGTGCACGTGCACATGTGCCAGTACCATAAAGATTTAATAACTGTCGTTTTTTAAGGAAAATTTGAAGCCTGGGATCATTATTTCTCTGTATTTTCCTTTTTTGCTGAGGATTACTTTAGACATAGTGAGTCTTTTCTGTTTACATATACATATTACACTTGTTTTTCCTAATTCTGTGAAGAATGCTGCTGATGTTGTTGATTTGGTATTGTGTTTTATCTGTGTAATCATTTTGAAAGTATAGCTGTTTTGACAATACCAATTCTTTCTGTGTAGGAACTTGGCTGTCTTTCCATTCTCTAAAGTCCTCTTCAATCTCTTTCTTCAGGATTCTGTTATTTTCCCTTTAGAGATTCTTTGCTTCTTCAATAAGATTTATTCCTAAGTATTTAAAATTCAAGATGTACCTATTTGCAGGTGGTATGTTCCTTCATTTTTTTGATGAGTATTTTTGCATGCATATTCTTTAGGGAAATTGTGACTAATAATGTGACCTTTTTTGTCTCTTTGGACCAGTTTTGGCTTAAAGTTCACTTGGTCATGAAAGAGCGTAGCTACTCCCTGGGTCTGTTCCACTTGGGTGACAGCTTGTGTCCCTTTTGCAGCCCACAGGTTCTCTAACTGCAGCCCCTGATTAGCTTATTTCCAAGTTAATCAAGTCTGCCTGAGCAGGGCTACGGAACTGGGGTTCCCCCCCCAACCCCCATTTTACTGATACGTATAAGTGCAAAATTTAAGGTTTACAATGAAGAAGTTGAGCATTTTGTGCAATTACATATCTTGTCAAGGTGACAAGGACTTTCCCACTCTCCTTTTGTCCCTCCCCCTGCCCTTCCCAACCCTCCCTCCCTGCCCTACTGGGATTTTTTGAAAACTCACTTCCTAGCCTCTGCTACAGGGATCCAGAGGTGGACCAGCAAGCGTGGATTGGGCCAGTTAGGGGATGGATCTGGGACAGAACTGGCGGCAGCCATTTCAGCTCTTTTAAGACCTACATACATGTGCTTGCAGAACCCTACCAGACTCCTCCCATTACTCAATCAACTGCTACTATGTGCAGGTTCTGTCCTTGGCAGATTCCTTGGTCCTTTGTCAGCTCCCTCCTGTGGTCTTCTGGCTTTTGCCCTGCTGTCTGCTATGATCTGCCAGCTGCTCCCAGCCATGGGTTTTATTTCTTGTTCTCTTCTGCCACAGCCTCCTGCTAGGCTAGCTTTTTGGTTGATCAGATCCTGTCTCCTAAGATTCCACTCTTACTCAGAGCTGAATCATTCAAGCACTTCTCTACCCTTTCCCAACTTTCTGGCTTGACTTGTGTAGTCTGAATGAACTGGAGGTTCATCATCATTGCCACCGGGCCTCTGTCTCTTTTGTTTATTAAGGTGCTAATTTTGACAGTGTAAACTATGTTACTAATTTTTAGTTAGAACATTTTCGCATTTTAAAAGAAACATAATTTAATTATTGGTGATATTTTAGTGGAATTATTGAACTGTGTATGCAGTTATTTAGTTAGTGTGTTTCATCTAGGTTTATAACATGTGCTTACAATTATGTTTCTCAATTTCAATTTACCTGATGTTAATATTATAATATGCTTCAGTGTCAAGTAATATTTCTTCATTTTTCAATAGCATAAATAAATTGGATAATGTTATCTTGGAACTCATGTAGAATTTAAGACTTTTTTGGCCTTTGCATGTCTTTTGAGACTAAGTATAATTATTAATATGGTTGAACCTACTTCTTTGCTACAGAATTAGGCTTTCAATTTTGTCTTAAATCAATTACTCTTTTCTCCTTAAACTGTTACCAGGAATATAATTATAATTGTTTCAATTGTTTAAACACGACTTGTATACAATTTCTCCTTCTTAAAACAGTTTTTGATATCATTACCTCATAGCATTTGTTACTTTCATTTTTTGTACTCAAACTGGTTTTAGTTACTATTGCTTATTTGTAATATGTTTTAAATGCATTTGTCCAACCATTTACTCAACGTTTGTACCATTACCTTGGCATCTTTCGTTTTCTTCTTTCTTTGCTCAAGAAAAGTATTTATGTTACAAAGTATTTTATGAGACTCTGAGGAAGTAGATGCTCAATTAGTGTATTTTGAAATCATTGATTTCAAATTCAGTAATAAAGAATTTCATGTAATTAATTGAAGTTTTTAATGCATACCAAATATGTCAGCCATTTTTGGCATGTTCAAAAAAGTTTGTTGTAATATGATTTTTATTTCACCGATTTTTATTTCAGCTGCTTGTCTTTTCCTCTATTGGCTCGATGCCCTCCTTTTGGAGTCAGTGCCTGATTTCCCGCTGTATTTGTTTGTTGGTAGATGTGTGATATCTAGCCTGTCGTGTAGGCCTTGTGATTTTCAAATCTAAGTCTCTCCATTACTTCCAAATAAAACTTTGTCACTCATTATCATCTCAAATAGTCACTCCTTTTAATTAATTTTATTTGGTCTTTGACAACTTCTCATGGAGAAATGTTGGTGCCTTGCATTAACTTCTCTTCCTCTCAAACTTCAGTGATACATTTTACAGTTTCGTTGTTCCATTCTGCATTCCAGATAACATCTTTCTGCCTTTTTTAAACTTTCCCATGCGTGTTCTCCTCTATCCGTAATGCTAGCTTACTTCATTGAATGTTTGATTAATATTTCATTGACTTTTGTATGTGCAAGAAAGATTTTCCAAAGAGAGAGTCAGAACTACAGAATCAATCATCTTAGTTTATTCATACCAGAAACATGTTTTTTGTTTTTATTTTATTTTGTTTTTCAGTCAGCTTTACTCTTAGGATGTGCTCCTTTGAAAGCGTTGCCTTTGCGCATTGCTCTGGAGTCCTAGACCCCACTCTTATAAACCACAAGCTTCATCTCTTGCCAGTAGGAGGCTATTAAACCCCAATTTCAATGTTTTTCCCAATAGAAGATTGTCATTACTTCCCCATTAATCTTTCAGTACTTGTTCCCATTTATCATTCTGCTTTTGATTCCCATTTTGTGAATTCTCCCCAGTGTTTTCTTTCTTTCCTTAAGAATACAGTCCTACGTGGCAAAGGGATTTGTTATAGTTTATGCATCGTTTCTGAGCACTGCGAGGAGCAAGAATTTCATTTGCATATTTTCATTCAAAATATATCAAAAGAGAAAGAAGGATTTGTGCTTATTGAATATTGCCTTATGCATGGCGCTGTATTGGATCGTTCACAAACATCACTTCTCTTAATCTTTGCAAGGAAAATGGTATTGGGAGTACTAAATTATTCACAATAAGCTGATGAGGTTTTGCTGTGGATTGACCTGGATGGCCTTTAACAGGCAGGCTTCTTCAAAACTGGTCTCTGGTTTTGCACTTTTATCAAGTATGCATAGGTTGTGAGTTTTAGGAGAGAACATTCTGGAGATTGAATACAAATCCAGCACACCCTCCAATGCTCTTGAATATGAAGTTTCTCCTTGTAAGAGAGTCAGAAATATGTTTTACTGTAATTTATGGCTGCCGAGTACAGTAAGTAGTGTGCTCTGAAGGGCTATGCAAAGGAGGAGCTATTTATCAAATTATAAATCTATTACCAAATCATATATAAATAAATTTGATCTAAATTAGGTTCGTGTGTTAAATTTCAAAGACTACATTGTTGAAGAAGGAAAAGGAGACTAATTAAGAAAAAATCCTCACTTATAAAGTAGTCTAAAAACATGGATCCTTCATTTAAAAAGATAAAATTCTTAATAATTTCTTCTTGGGTCACATGTACGTTCCACTATACTGGTAGTTGCTATTTGCCTTCTAAAAAATCTCTGCTTTATTTCCTTTGATATATCTACATTTTTAGTGCCTGAGGGGTAGAAAAATAACCAGCATACATCTCCTTGGCAGTTTCTCCTTTCACTTTGATTTGGGACCACTGAGTGTGCTTCCTGCCACTCAACTTTTCTGTTCTTTGACCTTGTCTGGATCATCTTTCTTCTGGCCAACTTTTATTGGGAGGCCTTTATTGAGTCTTTTCACCTTAACTTCCTAATATTTGCCCACCTTTAAACTTCCTAGTTCAGTACAGGTTCCACATCTTCAGAAGCCACTTGATACGGTCATATTTTTATACCCTTGCCTTTGAACTTTTAAGTGAGGGCAGGACCTTTCCCTTGCATGTGCTGCTGCATGAGTTATTTTGAAAATCTGAAGACTGCAGCTGTTAGCTCAAGGACAACCCAAGGGAAATGTCATTTTCCTACTAAACTTCTAAAAAAACTTCTTTGTGGTCTGTGCAGGCAGAAAGAAAGGGGTGATAAAGGCACTATAATAATCAGACTCCCTAAATCCAAATCTTTCAAGTGAGAAAAGCCTTTTCACCATGCTCCTCAAGGAAGCACATAGCTGCAGGAAGGACATGTTATCAAAGGAAGCCATGCTTTTTTTTTTAAAATACAGAATAAATGTGCATCTTCTTTAAAACAAGGTCATTAAATGACTTGTATCTATAGGAGAAAGCGACCTGTAGTCAACTATTTTATCCTTTAAAATTTTTCTTCACAATTTTTTTCCTTGTACTTCAGAAAGAAAACCACTAAAAGCCAAATTACAAAAACAAAACAAAACAAACAAACAAACAAACAAACAAAAAAAACTGGAGGACACATTGAAAAAAGGTATTTTCCTCTGGAAAATGAATATCCACCTAGGATGTCTAATGACTATACACAAACAATACATTCTACGTAAGATTCAGCTTTCTTTGATAAACACTCTTTAAAATTTTGCGTTTGTAAGATCTTATTAAAACTAAAAAGAACAAATTTCTCTAAAATCTTTGAAGTATTTAATTCAAAAGACCATGAGCATCCTTATTGTTGTTGAAACTACAACCTACTTGTTTCAATTAATCTTTTTCATTGGTATACCTTATTGCACAAAAGAAGACCCAGTGCTCTATAGCTAGATAGATTTATTATTATTTAAGACTTGTAATCAAATATGTACATTTGGGGTTAGGACTAGGAACAGAGAAGGAGAGTGGAGATATCACTCAACAACTGTCAAACTTACATAGTCCAAAGAAAGAAAACAAAAGAAACAAACTATTTATTCATATTTATGAACTGCTATATTTCTGAGGAATCACAAAACTCTACAGAACCACGCTATGTATACGAAAAGTTCTTTCTTCATATGAAAAAAATAGAACTAATATTTAAAACAATTAGAAAACTGGTGGAAGATGTTATTGACTATATTTGACAAAAATGGAGGTATACTTTCGATGAGTTTCAAAGAAGTCTTAATAAGACTTGATAATTTAGAGACAAATATTTTTAAGGCATTTCAGGAGAAGAAATATGTTCCATTTGTTTTTTCTGGGCCAGGGTAAGTTGTCAAGGAAAAAGCCTCAGTGAGATCATCTGGACAAATACACCTGGTGAGCCACAATGTTTCACATACCTCCCAAGATATTCCTGTGAGAAAGTATACCCAACCTCTCCAATTCCACTCAAAATTTTTCATTTCTCTTGCTTTCTTACAAACTCTTATAATAAAATTTAATAGAAACACAAACTTTCATAAAGCAAAGAATTTGGCTTATCCTGTCTCAACTAAATGATAGTCAATACAGTTATTGTACTAATTTACATTTCATATCTGGTAGAGTCCCTGGAATGAAATTTAAGCTGATCCCTCCGTGTTAAATGAGAGGAAAATAAGGAGAAGAAGAAGAGAGAGACAAGAATGGGAAGCAAAAATAATTACAAAGTTTAATACAATTTTCTTTCTTTACTCTTTCTTTCTCTTTCTTTTCTCCTTTTTTCTTTTTCCTTTCTTTCTCTTTTTTTGGAGGAAAGATCTATTTTTGCTAACAGTTTCAGACCATCTCAATCCATTCATGGGTGACTTGCAACGGAAGAAGCACATGAGTCAGACCTACTCCCTTCTGGCCAGTCCTTTAAGGACACACAGTGTCCATCTCAAGAAACAATTTTGACCAATAATAATTCTTCCAAACTAAACACAATTAACTCCATTGAGAACTTGATTGGTTTAGACCAACAAGGTTTTGATTGACTACTTTTCTATTTTCAACTCGATTGTTTCAGCATCTAGGCATTAAATTGTAGTTACACTTCCTTAATAGTAGTTTTTGAGACTGTTGTGGGTGTTGAGAGTCCTTTGTCATTAATGCTACCCTTGTTTTTCCCCTCAAGAAATTTTATGGAGACTGGTAAAATATTTCACGTTATCTTTTTTTTTTCTTATTTTTTATACAGGGCTTTTGCAAAGCAAAAATGATAACAAAATAACTCTGACACAGTTAATTATCTAGGGTTGGGCTAGATATTCTAGAAAAAGCTGCATTGATGTGTTTATATTTTCCAACCATTTAGCTTAAAACTAATGCTAGTATTATTAATCTTCTGAAATTTCCTAACACCTGAGAAAATAAGTATACTATTTACACTGTAACTATTTCTGAATAATTTGCCACTCTCTCCACCCTTTGTAGAAGGTGATTTAAGTGCTAATTAAAATTAACCTCAATTTTTATCAGCCCCTAATCTTAGCAAGGTGCTGAAACCCACTTAGACTTTGAAGGGAGTGAGAGATTGTAGACAGCACATCCTTGACAAGGAGGTATTTCACTGTTTTCTCTCCATTTACCGTCCAAGTCCCTTAAAGACACTTGCCTTAGGCAGAATAATGCCAGATCTAATGAAGACAACTTAAAAGCCACCAAGAAAATAAAATACCTGCCTTATAATAGGCTGTGATAGACTTTCTGTTCATGTTTAAAAGTCAAGGAGGCAGGTGCATTGTGAAGAACAAAATTGTCAAACTGAACACTGTCTTTTTCCAGTAGGAGGGAAAGGTCACTGGGAAAGAATGCTAAATTAAAATTGAAATCTAGGGCTCAAGAATCTAAATGTGGCTCTAACCTTTTACAAAATAGGCGTAAAGTTGTAACATGAGGTTCTCCTTTAAAAATTCCCTTTTCATCTCAGCTTCTTTGGTGAAAGTATCATATATGATAAATAGATACTAATTTTTTCTTTGGCTTAGGTAGAAAGAACTATAGGAAAAATGACCTATATAAAAATGGACCTTAGATAATATGCTGAATTAGAACATGAGGGTATTTTGATGAATAAGAAGTTATATCAATCAGTAGAAAAATGTTCCATACTATTACCACAGTTGGTGTGTGGAGCTATCAACACTGAGGACTAATGTTGCTTTCTTGTTGCTGATACAGAATGGTCTATATTCCAGTCTGTAGTATCCTGCTTCGATAACCCATATAAAAATATTAGGGTATTAAACAAAATATAACTCCTTCTTCTTAATTATCATTGTCAATATTATTTTATTGTACATCATTAGACTGAGCTGACGGGGAATAGATCCTCTCTGTTCCATAGAGTCTGTGATCCTCAGAAAGCTGAGACCTGGAACAGCTAGAGGTAGATCTCCCTTGAGTTTCTATATAGCCTCGAGGCATTTGGATAGTGAGATTTATTCCATGGAAAACTCAAGGCTCCAAAAAAAAAAAAAAATACTCCAAGAAATCTTGTAAAAGCTGCTAGGCTTCAGCACTGTCTTAGTTTTTTCTTTGCTGTGACAGAACAACTGGCATGAACAATTTGAGGGAGGTTATATTTGTTTTAGGTCGTGGTTTCTGAAGGTCACAATCCACTCATCTGCAGCTGGCAATGGTGAAAACACATGGTGAAGGCAGTAGCTGAGGCAGCTCCTCACAGCATGGCAAACAGGAAGGAGAGAGAAGCAGGGCAGGGGAGCTAGCATCTACTCTTCCAGAACCAGACCCTGTGATCCACCCTTCTGGGTCAAGCCTCAGTGTTCTGCCCCTTCTGGGTTAAGACCTAGGCATCTGCCCTTTCCAGCCAGCCTCCACCTCCCCACAGTACACAGCCTCATGGCTATCCACCCACATCCAAGCTCACGAGACTTTTGGGGGTCAACCCAGATCCAAAGCACAACAAACACCAAACCACACTATACCCTACTTATCACTTCCTTTTTACTAATCAAATAAGTCTATAATGTCTTCCTGGTACAAGGAAAAGGGAATTAGTTTCCATTTTCAAAAGAAGAATGAAGATAAAATTTGTGGCAATTTTTAATCTGTCAGTATTGGCAGGTACATGAATTTTCTGATTGACTTGTTTGTCATCTGTCATCTAAAGTAATTTAGTGTTTGTTTTTGGTCTACATATGATACAATTCATGAACTTCAGTAGGTGTTCCATTGGACTCAGATGATTTTGAGCAATGCCCAGTATTCAATGCTCCATGAAAGATCCTGAATCAATGCTTTCTAAGTGAAAAAGTGAAATTATGAAATAAAACATTGATTGAATAATTGGTATGTTTATTAACAGAAAGTTTGATAAAATGATAACATGACAAATTTCTTGTCATACAGACTCATCCATGATGAGAAAAATGTGGTGGAACTGTGATTTTTTTATACTAGATCACAATGGTCAATTGTCACATTTTTCAGAAATTTTACATGCAGATTAGAAATATCTTGAAATATGTCATAGTGGGACAGTTACATTAACTACATCAGCAAGTGCTCAAGAAAAGGCCTTTTGTTTTACCCATCACCTACCTCCACCCTTAGTGAGCTAATTTGCTAAGTATTTACACGGATATGCCTGATAGTAATCTTTATCATTCTGTCTTTACAAGTTACTATACATCTCTATACGTTACATCTAGATTTGTTCATCTAAACTCATGTCCTTGAAGAATTCCTTTTCTTATTAAGAATAATTTAAGAAGCTTGTAACACAATATGTTAAGCACATTTTTGTTGCTGAGAGAAAAAAAAATACTAGCGAAAATCAAATTAAAGGAGGATGATTATTAAGATTAATAATTAGTTTGTGAGGCTATGTTTCCACTGTTTCTTGAACTGTGGAAATGTAGAATATCATGGTATGGAGCGCGTGCTCAAAGAAATTGCTCACCTCACAGCAACAAGAAGAGAGGAAGAAGATGAGAAAAAGGGATCTGGGACAAGACGGACATTTTAGGGACGACTCTACTGTATGGCTCTACCTCCTCAGGCTTCCACCTGACCTTGAGCTTGAAACAATCAATGGATTAAACAATCGATGAGTTCGTCGTACTGTTGATCTGAACACTTCTCTAAAGCTCCAACTTGAAACTTTTCTTTACTGGAGACAAGCTCTTCATTACAAGAGCTTTTACTGGACACTCAGATCCATTATAGTGTCATATTTTAAAGTTTGAAGCATCGAGTCCATTTTTTCGGTATGGTTTTGTTTGGATTTTAGTTTTCATGTTCTAGCATAAAATGTGTGAAGCTCCAGCCCTTCTCCTAGAATTGCTAATTGACATCCAAATATGTTACTTTATACTCATAATTCCATACGTTTAAATCACATCATGCATATTTTCTTTAAGACTGTTTTTGTGTTGGTATTGATAGTGACTTACATTTGTGACCCAGAAACTCATATCTGTGATAGATATTATTTCTTAGGCTTTCTGCATCTTTAGACAGTCTTCTGGGACAATAACCCGTCATATATTCTTAATGTCCTTGACTGTCCTCCCTGTCCTTGGACTGTTTTTCTTAATGGTGAACTGGAACGTGCTATGGTCAATTTTTTATAAGTCTTTTCACCTATATGCTTCTCCCACCCCTAATGCTTCTACCTTCTTACACATAGTGATGTGTATCAATGGGCTCTTTCTCAGTCTCAGAAGAGCTTGCATTGAGTCAATCCTAGAACTCAATACTTTGACCTGTTAGATCTGTTTTGACATAAAAATAAAGATGGCATAACCAGTTTGACCATACCAGATTTATTTAGCTCACATATGATTAATTATCAAGATCACAGCCACATAAAAATAGCTCCTAGGAATTCTGTCACAGGCAAATATTACCTGATATGTCTGTATCAAGTGCTTAAGCAGCAAATGTTTTAACTGAGAAGAAATGGTAGATGGGATTTCCTTGTTCAATACATTTCAAACCTCATTTTTAAACAGAGGTACTAAATATTATGCAAAGAATTATCTGACTCCTTGTATAAAGATTTGACAACTATTCATACAATAGAACAATAAATTATCCTTAATGGCAAAGAAATCACATTAGCTAGAGTACTTTAAACTCTCTCCTTATTGATAATAGACACTAATCTAAAAAGCAGTTATCTTTCCACTTCCTTTCATTTTGATATATATTTGTTTGAGTAGAAGTAGTGTTTCATCAAGCAAGATAATGATCCAATACTTCTGCAAGTTACAGAATAAACCTACAGGCATACAATATTGTGCCACTCCAAAGGAAATATGCAAACCAAAAATAAATAAATAAATAAATAAAATAACCCTCTGTCCCTAAAAAGAATTAATTTCTATATCTGTAGGTAAATGTGATAATTATGTAAAGCTCTTTGAAGCTTTATGGTGCTTGTGTGCCCTAATTTGTATTAGAGAAATACTTCTTATATTTTATCATTGAAGCGAGCATTATACACACATAGTTATACTTACATGTTCTGTGCATGCCTCGCTAAATGCATTAGCCTTGCTTTGGAGTGCTGTATGAGGGAAATTAACACCAAGTGAAAACTTATATACATCAGGTACTTTGCATGTTATTTGTGATTTACCATATCAGAAGTCCCAGGTTGAGGTTAATGTCATTCCTCTTGCTATTTTTCAAAATTTCTTACACATGTACCTTTCAATGCATTCAATCCTCTGTAATTACGCGGATTATAAATGACTCACACTAAGATCTCATTTTAGAGTTAGTAAAAACATACTCCCAGTGAAGGTAACTTATGAATCATACAGTTCATTTATTCAAGATCATAGTCATAATACAGATTCTCTGAATCATAATTTCTGAATAATATTTCTATATAGAAAAAATAATTTCCTCATAGCATTCATTCTCACATAGTCATAGAGTTCTGGTGTGTAATGAGAATTTATTTAAATGATGCAAAAATGACTGCTGAGATAATGCCCTTTCTTCAAAGGAGCTCACAGTTCACAAGGGAGGAAAACACAGAAATACAGGTCAAATAATTTCATTTACAAAGTATACTGAATCCAAATATGAGGATCAGGAATGGTGTCTAGAAAGACTGAAATGAATGTGCATACTTGTGTGAGGAAGCATTACTAGTCAGATGGAAATGGGAATGGTGGAAGAGAGGGAGGGGCGCCAAGGGGAAGGCGGGAGTGACAGGCTGTTCAGAGCAGGTGAGCCACAGGGCATGAGGTGGGTGACGGGAACCCTGGAGGTCATTGAGACCTAAGCTCATTTATTCACTCTTGATTTTCAAAAATTTAGTGTGTTCTGAGAACAATGTGTAATTTTTAGCAATGGCAATTGGAGTTTGACTTAAACTCAAAATTCAATGGCTTTCTTAAAAAATGTCTTTTGTGGTTTAGATATATAACTTCCCCCAAATTATTATATGCTCAAGCTTGGGGTATTGGGAGAGCGATTGGATCACGGGGACAGTGCACTCATCAGTGGATTAATCAAAACAAAACACATGAACAAACAAAAAATTCTTTTGTTGGAAGTATGAGGTGTTTTTTTCACATTGACAGGGGGGTGATTGACAATAGGGGTGCACTTTGTGATCAGAATCCTAGGGTTTAAAGAAACTTTTTAAAAGCAGTGTGTACTTTGATTATGACGTCCATTTGTAGTGTATACTTACTTTATTTTATCCTGGAGAAGGGTTGAAATAAGGGGTCAATGGAATGTCCCAGGGATTGCCCGTTCCTGTCTACACATAAAATGTTGACTTCTGTCCTCCTATAGAATAACTTTACTTTTCACTTTTAGTGCAATGCATTGATTCATACACTTAAAGAGTTGTGATTCTTTTTATTAGCATGTATTTGTGGTATATAATAATTATACTCAACTTTAGTAACTTGTACATATACATATTGCATCAGTTTTGATTACTACAACACAGCAAGGATTAAATTTAAAAAGTTATTTTATGGTACTTAAGGAGGCATATAGTTAAATATTATTACCTCTTTGAATATAAATAAATATATCTCTTCTCTGTTGTGCAGAGAAGAAATCATGTTGATTATAATCAAACCTGGGAAATGGGTTCTGAGTGGTTAATTATATACTTTTCTCTAATTTTATGTTCCTAATGATAAAAGAAATTTTAAATTGCTGGATTATCTATCATTTACCTCTTCAAAATTTGAAGGAAATCCATAATCTTTGAGCTAGTTGCAGAACATCTTAATTCTTTAAAATATTGGTGAAATTTTGGCATCATTTCTGTGATTAAGAAATTAAGTTGTTTATGAATTTCTTCAAGTTGTTATATAATATTAATTTGGACTCATCAAAATAAATCTAGAAAGACTTATTCTTTTTTCTCAAATTAAGAAATTACACTTAGAATCATATAGGTAGATGAACATCTAAGAAGGGTTAAAATTAGAGAAATAAGACAAAAGAATTAAGAGTAAATATTTGCAAAGAATATATAACCTCAATAAAGTAATTATTGGTACATTAATAGAATTTAAATAATAAAGCAACCGCTAGTTTGATTTCTACAAAATTTAAATGACTTGAAATTCAGAACACAAAGAAAAGCTAAACGTGTGTTTTAGTGACGTTTTCATTGCTAGAAAAAGTGCCTTGCTCTAAGAACTTACAGAAGGAGGGGTTTAGTTGGCTCACTGTTCCAAAAGATTCAGTCCATGGTTCGCTGGTCCAAGGGGGGAAAAAAAAAGAGGAGGAAGGGTATAGCAGAGGAAGACTGTCAATCCTGTGGCAGCCAGGAAAGAGGGAGGGATGGTGGGGGGACAGGGAGAGTGGGAGAAGTTGAGGACGAAAAGGGACAAGAAGACACATTTAAGAGCACACCTGAGTGACTGATTCTTCTGGCCAGGTGCCACCTTCTAGCAGCACATTTGACGATAGACTCATCAAATCATTAAGTAACTTATGAACTAATGAGCACAGCACCCCCATCATCCAACCTTCTTCCAAAAGAACCACCTAAACATTTTAGATCTAAATCATAACACGGAGTATGTTTCTATTTCAGAGTAAAGAAGACCAAACAACATGAAAAGCTAGCATTATGGGTAATGTGTGATTCAGTTATAATTTTTTATTAAACATAATAAATGATATTTTGGGAGTGATTGGATCTTTTTTTTTTTTCATTTCTTGGTATTAAACCTAGAGCTTCCTGTATTCTACGCAAGCACTGTACCACTGAGCTGTCCACCAGCTCCAAAGTGGGTGTTTTTAGTATATTCTGAATATTCAGTAATGCAACAGCCTAAATGTTAAATACTTTGGAAGTCATACGGTGGGTGCACTAGTAGTATATATGTTTGTGATCTGCGAAGATAATGTTGAGAAATTTAAAGAGAGTAGTGTATTTACAAATAAAATTAATATACAGAATATTGTGACCAAAAGATCTCTTGAATTACCACAAATTGGATGATAATTGATGCCTAAACTACATGAGTCTCTTTGGATTTGACTCCATTTTGTATTTCACAATAATTATTAACCTGAGCTTGAAAATTGTGTGTACATTTGCATGGTGGCAACTTCACAATCCATCCCCCTCCTACTTTTTAACCTTCCGCCTCCTCACTCAACTCCTTGAATCTCAACATTGGGCCTAATTGACTCTAAGTTATTTGTACTCTGGTTTTCTCAGATTAAAGAAACCATGTGGTATTTAACCTTCTGAGTCTGACTCACTTCATTAAGGATGTGACAAATTGGGTCCTTTTACCAACAAATGACTCAAATCTATCTTTATTTTGCTCAGAGTAGTACTCCGTTGTGTACATAGAGAGTATTTTTTTATTCATTGGTGTGTTGATGAACATTTTGACATCTTGCACAATTTAGATATTGTTATTTGTGCGGCTATAAACGTGGATACAAATGTATCTCTGTCATACTTCAATTTAAATCTTTTGGAAGGATGCCCAGAAGAGGTGTTGCTAGGTCAAATGGAGTACTTATTGTCAGTCTTTTAAGGAATCTCCATACTGCACTGCATACAGTTTACAGACCCACCGGCAATGAAAAATAATTTATTTTTCCTCACAACCCCACCAGCATCTACTGCTATTTGAATTTTTGATATATGTCTTCCTCACTGGGATAAGATCGTATCAATTGCTTTGATTTACATTTCTCTAATGGTTAAATATATTGAATACTTTTATGTGTTTGCTGGACATTTGTACTTCGTCATCTGAGATTCATCTATTCATTTCAATTGCACACTTTTAATTGGGTCTTTGATTTTGAGCAGTTTACTTTTCTTCATTTCTTTGTATATTCTAGTTATCAGCCTTCTGTCCACAGTGTCAGTGGTAAATTTTTCCCATTCTTTCAATTTTCTCTTTATTATTTCATAACTCAGGATGTGGTAACAAACTCAACTAGCTTCAGTTATATGACCTTTGACCATGGAGACAAAGTATACACTGGAAAATTAATAGCCTCTTTGATAAATTATTCTGGGAGAGCTGAGTGTCCATGCACAGAGCACTAAATCTAGACACACACCTATAGCCATTTGGCAAAATTAAATCAATGTGGACCAAAGCCTAGATACTAAAATGGAAACACTGAAACATCTGGAGGACAAATTAGTTACAACTGTTGAAGATGTATATGTGGGAAAAGACTGTTTCAGCTCAATACTTGATGCAAGAAAAAGAAAAGATATATAATCAAGAAATGGAATTACATCAAATCAAAAAGCTTCTGTACAGAAGAGGAAACAATTAAATAAGACTCTTCATGCTTGAGAACTCTAAAGCCTGGAAGATCCTGACCAAGGCCTTCAGCTGTCCTTAAATATTTCAGCATTTGAGTTGGCAACAAAGCAGCCAACTGAAATAATAATGGGTCTTGTAAGCAAATTTTCCCCTGTATACTTTCTGATAAAGAGAAGGTGAGATAGACTGCAAGCTATTGACTTTGGGTTTATTTGGCCTATGCCCCTTTCCAATTTCATTAGGATACCAATTCTGGAATAATATAATCCCTACATTAAAAAAATGGTTTTCCCAAACATTGTCTGGGTGGTTAGAACTAGAACTTCAAAGACAGTAAGTATCCAAGAAAAGAGTGATAGTTTAGTTGACACTGATGCCTGTACATGTTTAAGCATAGTAGTTGTGTATAATGGGACTAAATAATATTGACCCTGATGTTGTGGAAGCAAAAATTGACAGATCATTCTACTTTGAATATTAATATGCGCTCATGCACAGTGATGAGAAAGAATAATTTTCACTGATACAACCCAAAATTTATAGGGTCATTCTCTCTGGTTCTAATTCTCAAGATAAAATCCTGAAATGCTCTACCCTCGCCTTTTGAGCACTAATAAACTTACATGTGATTTTTCTATGCTGAGTCATGACATGACCATTCTAAGTATGACAATAATGTAGTTTTCCACTATGAATACGGAAGTCTTGAATATTTTGTTTCTTTTTTTAAAATTTGGCTCTGTTTGTTATTTGCTGAACCATTTTTTTTTTTTTTTGCTGTTGTTGTTTTAATTTATGACTCTTGATTTTCTTCTGATTTTCTGGATGATTTTGTGGTTGAATTTTTCTTGATGAAGGGAAAGACTTGAACCAATGGAGTTGATGTCAGCAATGTGTTTGCTGTTGTGGCAGCTGACAAAACAACTCAATTTAAAGCACCCGTGGTATATGACAAAATCTGCCAAGTTCCATACCAAGAGAAATTCAGGAAAAAAAGATAATATTAAGAGCTGGGAGCCTTCATGAGTTCTATTCTAACAATGGTATTGTGGCTGATCTCTGGAGGGCTTCATAGCCAGTTTAGTCAACCAGTTATAATATAAGGAGATATCTTTGTTTTTTTTTGTTTTTTTTTTTTTTTAATATGGGGTCTCACTGTGTCATCCAAGCTGGCCCTGAACTCACTATGTAGCCCATGCTGATCTCAAACTAACAGCCATCCTCCTGCCTCAACATCCCTAGTGATCAATTGTTTATAGGTTACAAGGATAGGCAAAAGTGTCATCATTGTCATCATTGTATTGTTAGCTGTACTAGCTTTAAATTGAAACTACACACTCTCAACACTGTGCTAGCTCATAATTTGAAAGACAGTCGAAGAGATGAACACAATAATATAGATAATCAGCAAATAAACAAAAAAGAATGAGCACAACTCACCAAAGTGATTTGGTGATTAATAAGGACTTTAGAGAAAATAATATAATATTCTTCTTGAACATACAAACTGAGTTTTAATTTGTTTGTTATATGGACATAATATTTTATGCAAGGAAAGTTATAGCAAAATTTATTCATGCAACATGTAAGAAATACTTATATGAGCAATTTTTGAAAAGAAGAATATTAGTTGTAGGGATGCTAAAATTAGCTCCTATCTTCATCATGAAGAGCTTTAGTTATGAGTCCAAGTTGTTTGTATAAAGAGAAAATGTAAAGCCAATAATAAAATTATCATAAGCATTGGCATTTATCAATACAACATTGCCTATCTTTTCTGTCCTGATTTGTAGTGTGCAAAAATTCATTAGTCATAAAGAAAACCTGCTATTGCAAGTATTATTTAGGCATCTAACTATAGTTACTTCTAAGGTCTCTGTATGATGATTTGTTATGTTCCAGGGCTTGAGGTAGTTAATAGGATTGTGGACTTTACTCCAGTGGCATGGAAGACAAAAAAAAAATGTCAATAAAGTTTTCTAAGCTTATGTCCGTATTATGCTCTGCCTTTAAACATCCATATGAATTGCTGTGTACTTTTACATAACTTGTGTTTTCTGATTAGTTATGGGAGGTTTTTCTATTTTAATGTATTTGGACTACTTTAAAATAAGATTTGGGGGCTTAAAAAGTTATCCCTCATAATAATACAGAAATATGTTTTTGACTGTAAAAACTTAAGTGGCTTTTACATGTGGGGGTAGAAATGTTTAGCAAAAGTTTCTATTATACCTTGTATAAAAGAATTTAGCTTCATTTTTATGTTATTTCCTTACCATCTTTTAGATTTCCACATTTTTCCTTGACTCTGCTCTGTCTGATCAATCAGGACAAAAAGGTGCCCCTAGGTCTTCTGTGTTATCACCAAAGACAATAAAACAGTAGACCTTGCAGGCCTCATGAGAATCCCTGCCCTATCGCTGCTTCCAAACCACAAGAAAAGCTCAAGATAACTGTCTACCTTCCACCCGCCTTGAGCTGCCTTCTTGTTAGAATTCTGTTTGAGCTCATACCTTCTAGAGAATTCCCAGAATATCGTGAGTTCTAAATGACACTTTGCAAGTTTGTTGTTTAAGTATATTGTGCCATCTGCCTGAACGTCCAAATAAAGGCCCCAGTGAGCCTCTGATGACTGGTCTAACAACCTTGCTCTGTAGTAAGTCTTCATCAGACTTCAAATGTCTGTCCAACAAGATCTGGCATGCACATTCATACGGTCCACAATAATAAGATTCCCAAAGAGAAAGGAGGATAAAGGTGCTCTTGTTAGAAAGAACTAGTATGGATTTACCATGAATTTCTATAGATTGGTTAATTGTCACAGATGATCTCTTGGTTTATTAATAAGTTTACAATAGTCTAAAGTTTTTATTTTGCCTATAAAAATCCATGTTTTAAATAATCTACACAAATAAACCCAAATAGACACTGATCCAAGTTATAACTGTTTTCCAAATCATAATTTTTCAAAATATTCATATATTATTTTTAGTTCTTATTTTTAAAAAAGTGCTTTATTGAACCGTAAATCACTTACATAAGGGTGAATGGATCATTTGTTCTATTTTATGCACAAGAGTGTACAGAAATAATCACAAATCAATTTTACAACTTTCTTCCCT
This sequence comes from Ctenodactylus gundi, assembly GCA_004027205.1. Classification (NCBI taxonomy): domain Eukaryota; kingdom Metazoa; phylum Chordata; class Mammalia; order Rodentia; family Ctenodactylidae; genus Ctenodactylus; species Ctenodactylus gundi. The sequence goes on from PVKB01004469.1 coordinate 105,566, forward strand.
ACCCACAAAAGAGATTTCATCCTGTAACAGTCAATTCTTGTGACCCCTTTCCCATCATGTAAATAATCACTAATTTACTTTTGGGCCCTGTAAACTTGCTCAACTGGGATATTTCAGTCATACTAAATGGCTTTTGTATTTAGATTATTTTACTTAGCATGTGTTTTCAATGTTTATCCACATTATTATATATTCTGTGAGTATTTGTCCACTCATGTTGGTGAAAGAGACTACTGCGAATCCAGTGCCTTAAATAACAGATTTGATTTTCCAAAGTTTTGAACTGGGGGTCTAAAGTCAAGGTGCTGTGGAATTGGTTTCTGGTTTGCTGCCGACTGCCTTCTTGTTACATCCTCACCTAGTCTTCCGTGTGCACACCTTCCTGTTCTCCTTCCCTCCTCACTCAAGGACATCAGGTAGGCTGGGTGTGTTCCGATTCTGCTGACCACCTTCATTCTTAATAACTTCCTTAAAGACCTATCTCTAAATATGGCCACAGTAAGGATGTGTATTTCAATATATACATAGTTTTTGTCCCTAATCCTAAACCATGTTATTTTCTTCTCTTTATTCCTTTCTCTCTTTCTTTTGTTCTTTCTTTTCTCTGGTACTCAAGTTGGAGCTCAAGGCCTTCACACTGAGATACACCTCCATTCTTTTCTAAGGAGTTGAAACAAAGTCTTGCTAAACTAATAATTTGCCCCTGCTGGGTTCAAATTTGCAATTCTCCTACCTCGGCTTCTCAGAATGCTGGGATTACAGGCTTGTGGTATCAGCGCTGATATTTCCTTTAAATATAGTAATATATTGCAGTTTTGATAACCTAAGCAGTGATACAATTGTGCTGTGAGAGAAATACAGCAATGTTACTGTTTTCTTTAGCTGTCAGCAAATATAGATTCTACCTTAAGGATCCGTGATCACAAATAATATGGACTGTGTGACCTGAATACGTATATTGATTTACCAATTGCACCTTCCTCTTCTATTTTTTATCAACTCTAATCAATAATATTTTCACCTTCTTTTTATTTTTTTCTAGCTCTTTTTTTCTATATTATGCTTCCTGTGATAGTTAAACATTATTGTGGCAACTAGATTCACTCAGAGAATTAATGAAGCACATGTGTGTGGGGGCGGTATGCCACAAATGAGTGACTTTGAGTCTTTCCATCTAATCGTTGGCCTGTTCCTCTTTCGTACTGCATTGCATCCCAGCCCCCAGGAGCTCAGGAGTCCTGCCTCCTCCCAGCCCCCAGGAGCTCAGGAGTCCTGCCTCCTCCCAGCCCCCACCATCATGGCCCTGCCTTGGAGGCAGCTGGCCATCGACTGTATGTCTCTGACGTGCAATTGAATTAATTCTCTCCAGCTTTAAAATGTGAGTGTCAGCAATCATGCCTAGTAGTGGTGAATTTGACTAACACACTTCCTTTATCAACATTTAATTATGTCTGAGTTTCAACTTAAAGAAGCCTCAAATATTTCTGAAACAATGCAAAATATATAAAGAGCAAAAAATATTCAATTCAGTCAGAGAATTTGATTTATTTCAGGGACATAACTTAAGACCACTATAAGCCTCCAAGCTGTCTACCTGCATCTACAGTTATAGTTTACTGTTTCTACTCTTTAAAAAAAAATACTTTCTCTTTGAATCTTCCCATTAAGCTGAAAGTTAAAAGGATTTTTAGAGAATACATTTCCATTCATTATAGCAAAAACATGTGGGGAGATTTTTATATTCAAGTATCAAAAGACTCATACTAGTGCTAACAAGAAGGAATCATATTATAATGTCATTTTTGCAATACTAATGTTATTTTTTTTTCCTGAGGAACCAAGAATCATAATGGGAAGGAGGGAACCACCTAAAGGCAGCTTTCGTTCATTGTGCGCCTTATTCATATTTACCACTATGCCTGAAAAATGTCCCAGTTTCTATACAAAGACCAACATGCCAAGAATTCAAAAATCTCTTTCTCTTATCTTCCTTAAATATCTTCCAAAGTCATATAGGGCATATTGGAAAGAGAAAAGTAGCACAGACATGATGTGTGGACTTCCAAATGGAATTTAAACCTTAGTAACATATACTCTCAGGACCAACTAATATTTACTTAGAGAAGAGCAAGACAATTAGGGCAGAAGTTCTCTGATGGACGGGTCCAAATGTGTGAGATCAAACACACCTTTAAGAGCAGCATGAGGCTGGTATTTGCTCTGGACTTCATTGAGTAAATGAACTCACTTGTGAGTATCTTTTCAAAGATTGTAATAGTCAAACAAAGAAGCTTAGTAGCTAATTTATGATCTATTTTATTTATGTAAAAATAAAATATGTACAAAAGCTCACTGAAAACCCATTTAATATTTCCCCGTAAAAATGACATCCACATTGAGGCAGGCTATGGTAAACAAACAAACAAACAAACAAACAAAAACCCCCCAAAAAACAAAAGAAAAAACTCACTTGTAAGAGTTCATCTAGACCACTCATGAATTTGAGGATAATTCTGGAACAGGTTTGGGTTTTAACTGCAGATTTTATCAGCCATACTAATATACAGTGCTATTGCTGCTTGAAGACACTGTGTTGTCATGAAAAATGTACTAGAATCAGTAGTAGAAATGGAGGCTTTGAGCCAAGACCTAACTATTATTTGCTATATGGCCTTTGGGATGTAATTTAATTGACCAAATCCCCAGAAACATTTCCTGCCTACCTGGCCCAATAGTTTAACAATCAAAGGACAAAAGAACAAAGAAATGTGAAAGCATTATATATTCCAAACTTACTACTCCTAACATTGCTTTATTATTTAACATTAATAAGCACTTATTTTTCAAGTGTTCTATTACTTAACACATGAAATATCCCCGTATTGATTTTAAGTATGCTACAGATTCATCTATAAGTATAAAAGGTCAATAGTAAGAAATTTTACTATCAGTATAAGCAAAATAGCATTTTAAGTGCTTTAATGTGTAATAAAATAGTGCAGAGAAGAGCAAAGCTGTGCCCTTAGTATGAGAAGTCTCTCCAGCAAAAATAAGTAACTCTAGCGCAGAGATCGCCAGACTAGACATTAGATAATACAGGCACCATGAAGTCATGGCCACAGCTGTTTTCTTCAACCCTACTTTAGCCACTATTGCCTTATATATTACAGGTTAGATCCCAAAGAACATTCTCAAACATGAAAAGTATGACCAGTAGATCAAATTGGCATGCGACCTGTCACTGTAGTTAAAAATTTACTAAAGCACAATTGTGCTTATTAGTTGTGTTTATTATTTTCCTTCTTTAGTGCCCCAATGACAGAATTGATTTTTTACAAAGGAAAATATGCAGCCTAAAAAATTTAGTTTCTCGGGCTTAAAATATTGTAAACCTATTTTGGCGTATTGTCTCATTGACTGCAAACAGAAAGCTCCCAGAAGTGGAGGAAGACCTATGATTAAATCTTGAAATCTTGAAATATATATATATATATATATATATATATATATATATATATATATATATATATATAGAGAGAGAGAGAGAGAGAGAGAGAGAGAGAGAGAGAGAGAGAGAGAGAGATTCTCCAATAAAACAATTGAGGCAAAAGAGATAACACAAAAAATTTGCAACTGGGATTATATGAAGATTATATGAAATTGAAAAGCTTCTGCACAGCAAAGGGAACAATCAACAGAGTAAATGAAAATGGTAAAAAAATTATCACTTACAGGAGGACAGGGAGCTAAAAACCAGAGTATACAAAGAGCTGAAGAAAAGTAACTTCTCAAAATTAAATACCTGATTTTAAAAACGAGCAACTGAAGTCAATAGATAGTCCTCAAAATAAGTAAAGATGGCCAACAAGTACATCAAAATAAGTTCAACATATTTAGCCATTACAGAAATGTAAATCAAAACAACACTGAGATACCATCTCACCTCGGTGCAAATGACCTTCGCCAAGAAGTCACAAAGCAGTAGCTTCATGGGGATAAAACTTTTACATTGCTGGTGGGACTGTAAAGTTGTACAGTCACTATGCGAAGCAGAATGGAGACTCCTCAAAAAGCCAAAAATGGATATTGCATTTGACCAAGCAATACATCTTCTGTGTATTTCCCCCAAAGAGTTAGAATCGCCATATAATAGAGATATATACATATTCACTTTTATAGCAGCACAACTAATAATAGCTGAATCATGGACAACCTGAAAAGACCCATCAACAGACAAACGGATTAAAAAATGCAGCCTATGTCCACAATGGAGTACTACTCTGACATAAAAATAGATAGATATGAAACATTTGTAGATAAATGGATATGACTTGAGATCATTATTCTTAGCAAAGTGTGAATCTGACTCAGGAAATTAAATATTGCACAGTCTCTTCATTATGAGAAACCCAGAGAGTAAATGAGCAATGCAGTCAAAAAGTGATATGTTGGGAGGCGGAGGGCATGAAAGAGGAAATGGAAGGTCTTGGGGAGGGGAGGGAAAGGAGAATTTGGTATGTGGTATGTGTGCTCACGGAATTATCAAGTTTAACGCACCATTTTGTATTGCAAATATCTACTAGTAAAAAATGGGGAAAGTCTATACGTGTAGTCATAACCCTGCGACTGTTGACAAATGTACAATGTTAAACTCTTCAGTTACTTAGGTTCCACAGTATTTCTCAAATGTCAATGTGAATTTCAATCTGGTATCATAAAATGAGATTTCTCTTTGAAGAGGGAAAACACTGCTTCCTTCTCTTCCTCCTTCCTTAGAATAGCTCCTCGGGAACACAATGGGCCCAATAAAATGACTTGACTTTTAGATTTTACAGTGTGAGTTCATGGGCTTTCTGATCCTTGGCACTCTGATCACTCGTCAGCAGAATTAGCTCAGGAGTATTTACGAGCATAGATGAGAAAAATATGATTTGTCTTGTGTCTCATGAGGAATCAAGTGTGGTTTATTTGTCCTCTTCTACTTTTTGTATACATTTGTGTGAAATCCTGCCTAGATTTCATAGTCAAATTATACTTCTGTACATGCATAGAATGCTGACAATGCTTATCCAATATGAAACTTATGTTTTCTCCTCTCTCTCTCTCTCTCTCTCTCTCTCTCTCTCTCTCTCTCTCTCTCTCTCTCACCTATTTCATGTAATATATAATATAGAGGAGTTTTTGGTTATCAGGACTATCTTGCTTCTCTCACAGAAGAGATTTAAGTAAAAGCACTATCTTTTGGTAGATGTCTTATCTGGTATCCACGAAATTGCATTTCTAATAAACACCCAAATGATATCAGAGCACACACCCAAAGACCACAATTTTGAGTGACTAAATGCAAATAGAAAATTATGTTCTAGAATTCCAAAACCAAATATTAGCTTTCCTAAAACCCCTACTTTTAGCCACTGTCATTTGCAACTTAATTTTTTTTGTGTGTGTGTATCAACAGACACATGTATACTTTTCCTTGTCTGAATTTTTCCCAAATGGCTTTGCCTGTTAGATGCAGGGGACATTTAATCATATCCCAGATCGGTGTTATATGTAAATAGAGACTTCAAGGAAGGAGATTGCAAAGACAATGGATTTAGCTAATTCTGCTCTCTTGAGCTTAAATCCCAGGCATGAAGTTGTGCAGACGTCACTGACTAGGGGCTCATCTAGAGTTCCAGCATCTAAGTGCTTTGTTTTGTATCTTCAGATCAAAGCAAGTTTTGAAAATGGACACTATCTTCAATCTTTCTTACCATAAGTACTCTAGAAGACTCTCAGCTATGTGCATGGCCAAGTTGATTTATTTCTTTTCTTATTTACCATAGTAATAGACTCTTTCACTTGGTCTGTCACTGAGCAGATGGGTCTAGCTATGGCTTTCAATGGCTGGTAGTATTAGGATATACATTTGGAATTTGTGCTGCTTTAGAGGACCTCCAATATCTTTCTGGGCCCAATCCTTACTTAAAATTTTGATCTATCAATCATCATGGATTTTTTATGAATTTTGATTTCTAAAACATTTCATTAAGTATTACTTTTTTCCCATTCTTCTTTCTCTATTCTTTTCAAAGATCCGTGCCTATTGAGCTAGAAATTCAGCAGAATTTTTGGTGATTGGAGTCTCCCAAGTCATTTCTCTTGGTTCAACTTTGTCATGAGACATGTATTTATGTTCACACTGATTGTTGTTTTTGTTAAATGTATAGCCAGGGTACGTACACACCAAACAGCAAATACAGATTTGAGCACGTTAATTCTGTTCCATTCATAAGTCGTGGAAATCATAAAAGATGTTATACTTGACTCTATATGTTTAAGTGTAACATGTTTATAGTAGATGAGCTATGATAATTTCAAGATATTGTTTTATTCACTAGTGCAATGAAAGCATTGAATAAAAATATTACTTTTCTTAATTACTGAATAGTTAAGGGCCTTTTAAATTTTGCACCCAAGGCAAGAGCCTACTTGTCTCCATCTACTACTAGCCATCTCTTCTAATTTTCTCATTTCTTTCCAGGAGAAAAGAAACAGTGAGCTTCTTTTTATGCCGGGGAGTGGGGCGAGTGGCAGTCTCATAATTTATCTTTTATCTTTTTAAAAATTTTATATATGCAATTTTGACAGGGTCTCACTCTGTAGACCAGGGTGGTTCTGAACAACAGTGAGATTCTTATACCATTAGATTGGAAACTAGCATTTAAATTATTAATCTTGCTTTCTTATACTTGCTTTTATTTGTTCTGAATGTCCACCTTCCTAAGAAACTTAGTTCTCTTGGCTCTCAAGACCCTTCTCAGGAAGGATATGTATCTCCATGGGGCATTGCTTACAACAAAAGATTCTTTTTTAAATGTCTGTCAATTCAGATGAAAAATTCCTCTTTCTTATAACATGTTTAGATTATTTATCAAATGTGTTGACATTTATAGCTATTGTTTTCACCGTGATGTTTTTTTTAAGATACTTGTCAATTCACCTCCCTTTATTTTATCAATTGATTGATTGAAAGCTGGTTAATCTCTTTAGAAGGAAAGTACACACATAAAGCCATGATTTCTAGCCTGTGAATAATAATAAAACTAGTATCTCAAAATTACTCTATAATAGTTATAATAATAACTAAGAAAATAATAGAGTAAGTAGAAAATTAAGTGGCTGGCCAGGATCTAGCTTCTACAGTGGCATTGAGGAGATAATAAGTCTTGTGAAGGACAAAATAGAATTGGGGCGTAGCTCCGTGGGAGAGTGCGTGTGCAGCATACACAATGCTCTAGATTCAATCCCTGGCACCAAAACTAAGGATGCAAACAAATAAACAAGCAGAAAAGACAATAAAATGCAATTCACTGAAAGTCGGGGTTGTATTTTATATATCATGGCAACTAGAGGAGAATCACAGAGTATCTGGTAAATAAGTCTAGGTTCATAGTTGACATTTTAACATTCTCATTGTTTTTTTTTTTTCCTTAAGACTTTTCTTGGCATCTTGAGAAATTGATCAAAGAAGAAAATCAATCACAAAAATGCAGGCTTTCTTCAACTATTTATTTTATGCAAAGGCCATTGGATATTTAAAATGTATAATAAAAGAGGTGAAGATTTTCACGTCAGCCTCCTTTTGAAATGAAAGGTGACGTAGAATGCAGATGGGAGGCAAGGAAGCAGAGGGCAGAGAGAGAAAGGAAACCTCCTCAATGGATTTAGAAATAATGAACTGGGCAGAAGGTGAGTGCAAAAATCCTTTGTGTAGGGAGTAACTTAGTCCTAGCGCCAGGAGAAGAAAGGGGACTGTGCAGGCTGCAATAGATGCAAGGCAAGGTACCCAGAGTGATGAGGTTAAGGAAACAGCTGTGTTTGAGGCCAAATGACAAGTGACCTTCTGCCCATTGAAAGAAATCAGCATAAAGACTGACTGGAGAGTGTGAGAATTTGCTACCACTGTCTTCAAACAGCTAGTGGCTTATTGTTATGAGCGCTCAGAGAAATACTTTCAATGATCATTTATCCAGACAATTGAGTTTTTTAATGAAATAACATTACTCCTCTGGGAGAGGACTTGAGGACAGGGAACCGTCAGGCTACAAGCACCTCCCGCTAGGAAACTTCTCTGAGAGCTGGCTAGCACTTGGTGGAGAAATAAACCATATTTGCTTATATCGGGACATCCTGCACAGATTGAGGGAGTTCCTTTTGAGTTTTCCCCTCTTATCTCTCCCCTTAATCCAACTAAAAATGATCCAAGCCAAATACATAAAAACTAAAATAATCTTAATAATGCAGATACCAATAACACAGATAGTGCCTTATGTAAAATTTAGTACTTCCTTTGTTTTCCTTAATGATAAAGGTCAACTCATGATGTTTACTTAATGTGGCTACCTTCACGTGTGGTTTGTGAGTCTTTTTTGCATGTTTCCATTGAGATTTTCATCATGTATTACTGTTTAGAGTCACATCACAGTGATTACCTCCGTGGCCACAATTTCATTGCTTAACATGATGAATGTTGCTTATCAGACAGTAGATGGTGCTGTTATTTCAGAGACTATATACACAGTACTGCAGATTTCCAGAGTCTCTTAAGAGGATAAGAAACACGTAAGAGAAAAGTGTGAAAACTTGAGTGACATAATTTTCTGATTTACAAAATTACAGAGTAGAAAGGAAAAAAAAATATGGTAGTAACCTATTCTGTCCCTTTTGGGGGTAAAGTAACAATCATAGTTTTCATTTGTAATTAATAACTTCTGGCTCTCTGGGAAAAAAAAAAAAGGCACCATCGGTTAATTTTCTCCTTGAAGCAGTAACAGTCACAGATGCCGTTGCTCATACTGACTGCCATTACAGACAGAAAGTAATTCACATGAGCTCAGCAATGCAGAAGAAGATATTAAAATGTAAAACACATGAATGTGAAGTTTCCTTTAAAATACTGAAAAAGCTTTTTCTAATATAAAGCAATTTATATGTAAAACATCTGTAATCACAAAAGCACCTTAAATACAATATTCAAATACAAGCAATAAAGCCCTGTATCTGAAGATGATAAATCAACATATTAAAAGCTTGCCTTTCCTAGTAGCAGATGCTCTTTGAAAGAGAATTGGTAACAGATGCCTAACATAGAGGGGGTTCAACCAGTGGTGACACAAACGAGGGGCTGAGCGGAGCCAACATCACACGGCTGGATCACAGAACCTGCAGATAAGGCACAATTGCTACCAAAGACCCTAAAGAGTGAAACTAGAAGTTGTCTCTTTAAAACCCCATCACTCAAACTTAACGGCCGTAGATGGAAACTTTTTACCGCTCCCAGTTGCAAAGATTTAGGTTGTGCTCATTTTTCACGCCCAAACGAAACATATGGTGATGAGCTGTCTATGGAGAGAACCAAATTCTCTGTCTACATTTGCAACAAGGAACATCCGAGTATAAAGAAGGAATTTAAAATAAATGACTGCTGGTATAGCGAGAGCCATGACAAACACTGATATTTGAAACATCTGGGTAATTTATTGCATCATTTTTAATCTGTATGGTTTTTGCTTTTGAAAACCAGATGTAGTTTCAAAATTGATTTCTAAAAAAAATAGAGAGTTGTGTTTCAGATTTTTTTTAACCTTTGAGTGCCTAATGGGGTAATTTTGAATTAGAAATGTGATTGTTCAATTGTCAGTGCAGTGCTGTTACTACTTGAGCATCACTAATATAAGCGTGTGTTACATGTTTTCTAACTTTGAATACTGTGAGAGGAAAATAAATACTTTCTTCATTCATCACTAGGTTCATGTGTGAGGGCCCTATAACAGAAGATAGTTTAAGAGAAGAAAATCACACCTGGTTATTTAATGCAGATTTTCTATTTTCTAGAAACTTCTAGAAATGAACACTCAAAGAAATGAGAAAATTGATGTATTCTAATATTTAAATTTAATGAAGAATGGACATTTTTGGTTGTACAGAATTGGGAAATAAAATATGGTCCATTGGTAGTGGACTGGGAGAACCTTAGCAAGATCTGTGTGTTCGGACACTTCACTCTGTCCTTGCTTCTTCCTCACTAAGAGGTTGATTTCCTTTGCGTGTAGAAGGATGCCTCTCAAATGTGGATCTTATGGCCAACATGAGATGCAGTTCAGAGACTTTTTTTAGATTTTATGATCTGCTTCAGGGGACAAGGTGTGGTCAAAATGAGAGGGACCTTGTTTCTGCTGCTTCCTTAGAACAGCAAGGTGCTTTATTTTGGGAAAGCGTGTTCTCACCACATCACTGTCATAGAATCAAATGGCTAGTGAAAAGAATAGTAAATTGCTTGAAAAGATGTGCTAATACTGCTTTTATTTCACAAATTTACTAGCAGAGTCTTGTAGAGCCACTTAACTAAGAGAGTATCCGTCTGTCTGTCTGTTTGTATCTAGTTTATCTATTAGAGAAGCTTCATTTGCTTTGTTTACACAATCAGAGGGTTGACAGTCTTAAAGTGGCCATCTACAGGTTGGAGAACAGGAAAAACACTAATCAGTTATTTAGTCCCAGAAGGTAGAATTTGCAGAACAAAAGTGTACAGTACAGTCTCATGCTGAAGAGCTGGGAGCTCCTTGAAAATTTGCTGGTGGACAACTGCATTGAGTGAGTGAAGAATCTGGGCTCCGAGTAGAGTCAAATAGAATAGAAAAAAAATACATATACCTTCTCAAAATATTTTGAGTTTATGAGATTGAGCCTCTGTTATCTTGTGCTCGTTCACCTAAACACCAATCCAACAGAGTGGATAATGCTATCCACATGGCCTTTGGTACTTAGTTTCTGATATACATGCTAATTTTCTCTGAAAACACTTAGAAGTGTACTTTGTTCATATTCAAGGCATCCAGATACAGTCAATCTGAGAGACAAGATTAACCATCACAACATGAGACATTTCTTCAGCCTTTCTGCTATTATATTTGCAACAATTTTAAGGTATGGTTCCAAAATCCTGGGCATTCGCTATTTGATAAGTGGTGTCTGTGTCTTCTTTCCTCACATTTCACGTGACACATTCTAAGAAGCTCAGGCTGCAATAAAGAAGGTCTGTTTAAACTGAGGGCCTAGGTTCTTAGTCCCAACTGAGACCAGGCTCCTGGTCACCCCAGCTTGAAAACCAGGATGAAGGGAAGCGTTCAAATGCTTCCAAGTGTCCTGCACAGCGCCGCGTAAGCATTCCATCATTCTAGTAGCACCCCGTTATGGCCTGCTCTGTATCTGGCCCACAAATCATTGAGTGTATTTGTGAATGATTTTTTTTCTCAGAAGTAGACAGTTGGAACACTGTAGGTGGGTCAGAAACAAGCAATAGCCATGTCAGTCATAAATCGACAAAACATTCATGTAAATATGTTTACTTTTATGCACACTGAGTATTCCACAAGTACCTGAACTGATTTTCTTGCATTGAAATTTTCTTCTTTTATCTAACTGACAAAAAAATTTCCAACCCATTACTTCACTCTGTGGTGTCTTCCTCTTTTTTCCCATATGCCTGAGTAGATATTTGTTGACTAGCTTTCTCTTACCAACACACTTACTTTTTTAATTCACTTTGAATACATAAGAATTTCTAAGTTGTTCTATAAATTGTCTGTTAGATATTGAGAATTTAAAGAAAGTTAAGATGCTCTAGGGTCATACGCTATATACCCATAGTGTGAAGTCTACTTTGGACCCCAAAACTGCATGCTTACTCAATGCTGTTGATAGGTTTTGGGTCTAGCCTTATCAAAGAAGCCAACGAGGCAACACACTCCAAGCTGAGCAACTTAGAGACTCAGTGAGATCCTGAGTCAAATTTAAAATAATATTAAAACTAAAGAGCTGGGAATGTAGCCCAGTGTGAAGCCCTGGGTTTAATCTCCAGCTGGTGGTACCTGTATTGCCCCTGAGTAACCTCCCTTTTCCAATTCTCATTGTCCAGCACACTGACACCTAGTGCCTCCTCTGAAGTTTTTGGAGTCAGAGTCGTTTCCAGTAATGCAGTATTTGCATCCCCCTCTCCAGGCTGCTTTTCTAGAATTTAGAAAAGAAAATATTTCTAGATAGCATTGACCAACTCCTCTGTAATGCCAGACCTTTTTTATTTTCACTTGTTACAGACATTAGATTCTCTATTTTCACAACATATTCAAAGGCTTTGTACACCAATCATCAAGAAATTACCATATTGGTCCATTCTCTGTTTGTCCTTCTGAACTTTTTTTACTCCTACTGTTTATAACTTGTTCCACTTAGGAAAAAAATTTTGTTTCTATTTTTTTTCTTTTTTTTGTGGTTAACATAGTGAATGATCAATAACAGTTTATAAGAAATAATCATGTATAAAAGTATTATCAGCACTTAATCTATTAGAATTTGCAAATAATTTCATGTATTATTTCTTTTATACAAATTATATCAATCAGGTGCTTAAACATTTTAATGGAATTTAATTTTGTTAGTTATTTTAGGTTTTTAGTTGGGCTTTTTCTAAACACAACTGACTTTGGCACAGTTGCATTCAAGTTAATTATAAAATAGGTACTTTTTAAGATAGATGATAAGAATATTATATATTTCTTGATTTGTCACTGACATCAATAAATTTTTAGAGAATGTTATAGCTTCCACATTTTCCCCATACCTTGTGTTAAATATTAATGATAATACTTTATAAAGAGTAGTCTTGTCCACATTAGATTCCCAAAAATTTGTGATACATTCTCATATTCATGATGCCTTTCAAAGATCTATAAAGAAATTTAGAGAGAAATCATAAATTCTCCATAATTCAGGAAAGTTTCGCTCAACTTTTTTATTCAAAGGACATTAAAACTTGATAAAGCACATAAATTTAAAAAACTGTATGTCTTTCAAAAACTACTACACTAGGTTAAATTTCTTCTCTCTCCTGGTTTTTAGTATCTAATACCATGAATACACACATAAAAGTGTGACTTCTATGGTTTTTTATGTTACCAATTCATTGAAATATCGCCTAATAGCATTAGGGCGGGTGCCTAAGTTCCATGGGCTACAAAAGACAAAGATTTTCTTGGGCACAGATGTGATTGTATCTAGAAAAATTTGCATTTTTAAATATTCTCTAATGGCAGGTCTGAAAGGTAAAACATGCTTTGGATGATTGTGGAAATGATTTTTCTTCTGTTTGACTTTGGGAATATGAAGTAATTATGGAGATGGTTTTGTTGAGGCTATTGAAATGTGAAGAATATCTACTAATGATAAAAATGGTCAAAATTTAAAAAAAAATGGGAGGAGTTTTAGTGCTTTGTTGAAAGCCACCGTCCAGTCACAATCAAGTCCAAGGAAAAGGTGGAGAAAGGGCTTTTCTAGCCACTGAATGGCAGGGAAGCAGGTCTTATCTGGAAGTACTTAAGTACAGGCTGGTTCTGTACTATGTATGTATAATTAATTAAAGCAAAAACTAGTTCAGTGCTCATATAAATTTCAAGATTATTACAGAAAATAAGGATGGTGAAATTCTGTGGAAAGTTAACATACTTGGTTAGAAAGAAGGACACAAAAGCAGATCTAGATCTGTGGTAGATGTAGAGAATCAAAGACTAATATGGCCTGGAGGAAGAACTGATTTTAATTGTGTGAATGCGACACTGCGGAGAAGGAATTTCTTCCTCCCTTAGCTTTATTTTCTCTGCTCTTAATTCTTTGACTTTTAATCGGGGAGATATGCTGTAGCTTCTGCAGAACATAAAAGGCACCCCGGATGAAAAAAATAGAACAAGGGGAGGGCATCTCAACATAGGAGGTTACAGAAAATGTCTTTTCAAAGTGACTGTGTTAAAACTTGCTATTAAACTTTCCATAAACAAGATTAGAATTACAAAGGCAAATGAAAACATGACTCTTGCCTTAAAGTGCTAGTAAATATTTTAACCTAATTTCTAGAAAGCATCCTCTGTGCAGTGATTATCCCCTAAGCTCTCTTTCAGGACAGCACTGAAGTAAGACATCACACGGTGTCGCACCTAATGTCAGCTAACCCTTGCACTAATTACTGCTGAATGCTAAATAGCAAGGTCCCCTGACTACCACCAAACAGAACCTGCTTTGCAAAATCACGGGCACCGCTTGATCTTTGTGCTTAGCAAATGAGAAGTGGCACTCGATTTTGAGCACTGACTTGGGCCTAATGTGACCAATATTCAGTGTCAGACAGACAAATAAGGAGTGATCTGAAGACCCATAGCCGAAACGCCCTCCACAAGACCCACGTGTTCGGGAGGTGCACATCGGAAGGTGGTTAGATCTTGAGTTCTTGACGTCATTGGTGTACTGATTGAGGGAAGTGAATGAAATGGGAAAGAGATCTTGATTGGAGGAAGTGGATCAAGCGGTTGTGAACTAAGGGACTTTCTAGGGTCCCGGGTCTCTTCCTTTCTCTTTGTTTTTCAAGTTGTTTATATCACATGCTTTTTGTCACTGAGAGTTCAGCTGCATTCAGCATCCTATGGATGGGTATGGCAGAATAATTGCATTTCTTGTATAGCTCTATAAAACTCTGTTTCCCTCCCCCTCGTCCTTCTTCCTTTTCCTCACAGAGCTTAAACTAAAAGTCTCAAAAAGTATTAACAAGGTCAGCTTTAAGATAACATCTTTCTATGTTGCTTAGGCTGGGTTACATTTCTGTGTTGAAGTGATTTTTCTTCATAACCTATGAGCGCATAGGACTGTCAGTGTGCACTATCTCAACTGTAATTCTCACTTCACATCTAGTTTACCATTAATGAGGAATTTGAGCTACATATTAACGAAGTAGCTTGTTCAAGATAATTTAATCGCACATCCAAAATTGTAAATTTCCATTACAAAACTATTTTAGTGAACAAAACATATATGTATATAAAATATATTAAGCATTTACTTATCAGAAAGAACTAGAAAGTGGCTAATAAAGAATCTCTATCTTTACAAATCAGTGCAGCAGAATTATCCTAATGCAACTTAAGAAAGATAAAATTTTAGGTAAGAACAGAACTTTATTGGAATATACTTAATCTTAGCGATTATCTACTCCTAATCCAGTCTTCAATTTGTTTCTAAAATGTGGAAAAATTTTTCTCTTATCATTTAGATAGTTTGATCAAGCAATTTTATGATTTAGTTCTAATATATTAGCCATGTAGGAATAATTTATTATAAACACATAGAATTGTATTTTCCAATTTTATTCCTGAATCTTTCACAACAGTGTCTCAGAATTAACACATTTGAGAAAACAACTTATAGTTTCTTATATTGCAGCATTCCAGGTACAGATCAAATAAAGGCATTGCAAAGTGCTCTTAAAACTAACACACCCAACTCCTACCAGGGATCTTTGACATCTTAGTAAGAAACCACATTTTCCTATCCATAATGTATTCACATGTATGTGTATGTATTCTAAAAATATCAATTTCTTTCAATGTAGCATTCACAATTCAGAGTTGTATATGATTATCAATATCCAAAAGAGAATTATCTAGGTCATTGGAGATAAGAAAGGTAAAACAAAACTAGTAAGAAATTAGGGAGCAGTCTTATCAGAAAATATGATAAAAGAGAGATGAACTCTGTAAGGTAACTGAAAAAAAATGGGAATGAAGTTAGATAGGGAAGTTTTCATGGACCAGATGAGGGAGCTCCTTAATTGATAGGCTGAATAACACAATTTCTACACTCCATGTAATAAAAGACAAAGTGGGGATTTGATGAAGAAAATTGTCAGCCTCACTCTGGGTAAGAAGGAATGTGGATGATGATGTAAATTTTATTGTAGATCTCAGAGACTGGAGTTTAAGAGAGCAAGCAGGAAATCATTATAATATTCACGGCAGACTGTGCAGACCACAGGGTAATCGGCATTTGGAGAAGAAGAGCAATTACAAGAATAGGAAGGGAAAAGACACATTTGTCAATATCGGGGAATTGAGTTGATGGTGACCCACACGTAGTAAAGAAGGACAAGCGGCTGTGGAAAGGAAGCCGGGAAGCCATCTCTGAGCCAGGGCCGGCCGCTGACAGAATGGTCATATCGCAAGATTTAGAAAGCAGCTAGGTCTCAAAGCTGGAAGACGTGGTTATACGAGTCACAAAATTAAAGCGGAAGTTGAAGCAGTGAACTTAGATGCTTTCAAAAGCAAAATGTCAAGCAAAAATGGAAAAGTTGCTGTTCAAAAATATTTGAGCTTAAGCACTGAATAGAAAAAAACAAAAGCATCTGGAGGAGAAAATTCTTGAAGTCATTAAGGGTACGAGGATTTGAAAAATTCAGGTATGTTAAGCTATAAGTAAAGTAAAAAGTAGATCTTATTCAGTCATTTTATGAATTAAAGTCATAAACACACCAACTAGAAGGCAGTATATATCCATAGGGAGAAATAATTTGAGTAGGACTATGGGAAACCGGACTGCGTTGCATGGCCAAGTGTGCGGACAAACATTGGGGGAGAAGTTTGAAGACACTTAACAGGAAAGAAAAAGGAAATCTGAAACCAGAGTCAGGACAAAATGATGGCTTGGAACGCCAGAGAAGAGAGATTCCTAAAGGGCTTGTGTCTTCAGCTGGTGCATCAATATTTAATGAAAGATAATTTAAAGAAAAGATAAAAATGAAAGAAAAATTAGTAATAGGAACATCCACCAAAATGCGAAGAGTTAGGAGGAAAACACAGTTGAAAAGACTCAGAATATAACATCACAGAGACTAAGATGCAAGAAGACATGCTACCTTTGGATTAGCTTATATTTAGGAATGTTTATTAATTTTAAGTGTGACAATAGCTGAAATATTTTTTAAATATCTGTTAGGCATACATGCTGACAACTTTATAAGTGAAATGACACTTCAGACTTGCTTTAAACAGTTTAGTGACAAACAAATATATATATTTGGTAATTTTTGAAGCTGGGAGTCCATAGGAGATTATCATATAGATGCTACTTGACTACGAGTGAGGTCACATCCTCATAAATCCATCGTAAATTGAAAATATTGTAATTATAACATCAAGTACTCTTACCATCCCAAATACCACAGCTTACAAGTATAGCCCATGGTAGAGTACCGAGTGCTTACCTTTGTGTTCACAAAGCTACCTAGAGGTGTAACTCACAGCCGCCACCCAGTCCTACAAGACAGTAACTTCCATCATATCATTAGATTTTAAAACACATCAAAACTCAAAATTTGAACTACTATTTCTAACGGTGTGTGTTGCTTATGCATGGTCAGAAAGTCAGAAATTGTAAGCCAGGCACCCTCTGTATTTTATCTATATTTCCAATTTTTTGACATAAGAAAATTACAAAATAAGCTAACAAGGAGATGTTTGTTCTTCCTAGATAGTGCTTGCTTCTTAGAACCTCAAGGTTTGGTTTGTAAGGCAACAAAGACATTCTACTCAACATTGAAAGACAGCCACTCATCTCTGAGTATAGGGGTGTGGGAGGAGTCACTCCATTGGCTGTGTGTTCATGACCAGGAAGACCTATGAGCCATAGGTTCCTATTTGTGATGTGAGAAGAGTGGCTCCTGGAACATGCTGTTGTATTCAAGCTTACGCATGGTGATGCATGTGAACCCCTCAGGGTGATGGCCGCCATGTGCTCACTTTCAGGAATGGGGCCCTACTGTTTGTCTTGGCTCTTGAAGATCAACAGTCAATTAGTGTCTGCATTGACACCAGAGGATTTTATGACCACAAATATGGCATCCCCGTATATATGACTTTTATTTCTATTTTTTATATTTTCAATTTATTTCTAATATACATGAACCACATATTGAATCACATGTTGACAACATGCAACTTGGGGAAATGGAGCCAGTACATGTCACACACAACTTGTTTTTACCTCCTCTCTGTTTCCTTTCCCTCTTTTTCTCCCGTTCCTACTCATAGCACGTGGGGTGATATGTAAGATGATGCCAGCCGGAAATCCCCTGGGCGGCCACCTTAGTGGTTGTTTACCAAGGAAAATGATTGGACCAAGCCATTTCCACCCTCGTGGACTGGGTATGACCCCAGTACTATTGCTGCCAGTGCCCAGGGCCTGCCTGCATGGACATCCCACTGATTGGTGTGACACCCGCTTACGTAGACACACGTCAGATCTGCTCTCCCCTCCTTACCACGTTCTCCCTCTACCCTGTATAAGCATCTGTACTTCCTTAATAAAGTGAGTTCCTGCTTCAACAGACTCCCGGCTAGGTCTGGTACTCTTGGGAAGAGGGGGCCCAGCGCTCACCTTCCCTCTCCCCTAGCCTTTGTGTGGTGGTAAGACCCCCACCATCGTGTCTGTTCCTTTTTCTTGTAGCCCATAAACCCTCCTCCTACCCTCTCCTCATGTTTTCCATTTTATACACTAATCAACACTTAGTCTCTTGTGTGGTCCATTTGACTCAACGCTATTGACTCAGGGGGACCCCATTTCTTTCAGATGATTCGTGTCTGTCTTTATGGCTGCATATTATTCCATTATGTGTACATGCCACATATTCTTTATTCGCTTCTCTGTTAATGGGCATGTAGATTGTTTTCATACAAGAAGGTCTGCTTAAAATGGAGGAACACTTCAAGAAATAAATTATTATTTAAAGTAATGTTGTTTCAGGAGAACAATAATATGATTCCACCATTTTCCAGCCACTGACCTGTGTGAATGGACTGCGACTTTCTGAAACTGCTAAAATAAATCTTTCCTCCCTAAAGTTGAGGATGTTGAGGATTGAGTCACAGTGATGAAAAAGTAACTAAGACAAACATTGATTTCTTTAACATTTTCCCCATTTTATTGATATGTATAAGCAAAAAAAAATAAGGTTTACAATGGATTTGAGCATTTTGTACACATACGTATCTTGTCAGGGTGACAAGGACTTTCCCACTTTCCTTTTTGTCCCTCCTCCTACCCACCCCTCTCTCCCTCTCCACCCTACCCCCCTGTTTCACTTTGTTTTTCATTTTAAGTTCCATGATACAGTTGTGATCTGGGTCTCTCATATGAGAGAGACCTTTCAATATCTCACCTTCTGCTTTTGACTCCCTTCACTTGATTTCTTTAACATTCACAGGGGTAAAATATAAGACCTTACTTCTACAAGTTCCCTATATTTTTAGCTCTTGTATAACTTTTAAGATGAAGGAGAATGTTTTTTTTTTCTTCATAACTACTGTTGTAACTCAAACACAGGGTCAACTTTAAAACACTTAAATTTATTCATTAGGCATATGCAAAAGAAGAGCATGGGTCTGGAGGTTGGTCTACATGGGCTTGGTTCCTGGCTTTACCAGTTCTCCCTTGTGTAGCTGCAGGCAAATTGCTACAATGCTCTTGTGTATCTTATCTCTGAGAAAAGAAAATTAAAACACCAAATTCCTAAGTGCTAGCCAGGATGTAACAGATTGATCAGTTTAATGAGTTAATACTATTATCATTTATGCTGTGAGAACTGTGTTTCATTAAATACATTTGACTGCAACAGTTTCTTGGGGGACCTGTTATCTTCCCTTCTTTTATCTCATATTTTAAAAGATTGTACTGGTATGTAAGTTTCACAAAGGAGAGGATTTTTGCCCGATTTTTTTTTCTTGCTCAGAAATGAGTTAAATTAGTACCAAGTACATCAGAGGCTGTTAATAACCACTTCCGAATGAATTTAAACAATTTTAGTTCTCATTGATGAAAAATGGCATATAATTGAACCAACATGCTTTTCTCACCTTTATGTGCTTCCTTTTATTAAAGGAAACAAGTTTGTCACTGATAATCAGAGCTAGTTAATTGATATTTTTCTGTTAGATAAAATGGATGCTTCTGTTAAATCAGAAAATAAAAATGAAGGATGAGATAAAAATACCATTTCAATTATCTGAATAAATGCTATTAAAATGGTTTAGTTGGACACATCTTCAGAAAACGCAGCCTCAAAGAACCCAGGGAAGCCACAGGAATGAAAGAAATGGATGCGGAGATAATTCCACCAGAGAAAAATAAAACACTGGGGCTTCTGTGCCATCTTGGCTACTTAGGAATTATCAAAGCCATTCTGCATTTGAGCATCATTTGTGTTATGATGAAGTAAAATGTTTTTAATCTTAACAGTATTCATACCGACATACTTTTCATTTTGTCCTATTTGACCAAAGAGAAACACTTACCATGTAGTAGCGACAGGATGAATAAAGGGCCGGGTGTGAAGTTTCAGTGACCTAGATTGAGATTGGTGGATGTAGGAATAATTGTATCCTGCCCTCCTAAAGTTTTCATGCTTTTGGAAATGGACAAAATAGTCTTTCTTATATCCAAACTGTTGATGTGACTTTGCATAGTTATGTCCTTAATACGCTTCACCCAGTGAAAAAGATTCCGCCATGATTTGCTTAAAAATAACTATGAAAAGTTTATTTCTCATTCTCTTCTTCTTCCCTAACGTATCTAAATTTAGCTAGATGACAGGTCAGGTCATCCTGGTACTGGCTACACTACCGCTCTCAGCTGCCCAGTCTCGCCTCTCCCCATTCACTTTCTCCTTGGATAGTTTAAGAAGCAAAGCAGAGTGTTCATTTGCCAGAGACCAAGTTCCTTAGTGGAAACAATGTTCCAACTAACAATTAGATGATTCGTGTGATTCTCTAAAATACCCTCCTGTTACTGAATCTGTCATCATGAAACCCTCAGGCGCACTGACAAAAGGAACTGTGTCTTCATCAGGTGTGTCCATCAGCTGATGTCACCATCCGTAGCATCCTAAATCCAACATTGTTTTTAAGTCCTCTCAGCTGAATTTAGACATCATCTGAGAAAAAAAAAAAAAAGGAAAACCCAACACGATCTAATATACAACTGCAGCAATTTTATAATCAGCTTGATTTTTAAAGATGACTCATGGAAATATGCCGAAAATTCTGCGAACAAATTTCATCTACACCCTATTTTAGCATAATTAAGATCCATAAAGATGGTGCGTGAGACTCAGTCAGTTCATGTCCACAGAGAAAATTGCTTTTAGTCATTCGGTAGGAACTGTGTACCTAGGCAAAGTCACATAAAATAAATCAAAGGAATCCTATAATTTTCTCCATCTCCTGTTGAGAATTAATATTCACGGGCTAGTTTTGGTGTGAAGGCACACTTTATTCTGCACTGTACCTTGTGGAAGCCTTTCTTTCCTACCCACCACTTTTGCCTAGCTGATCATTACCTCACCTGCTCATTATTAAAACGTTGTAAATGTGTTGGCACCCTGAAGTCAGACACTATCTTATGTGGCCCTCCCAGTAATCATGGTGAGACACATAGGGTGAGAGTTACTGACTTATATGCAAGTATTTTTACTCTTTATCTTAATGAGTTATCTGATATTTATAGACAAAACAAAAACACTGTCTCCTTTTTATAAAAGAATTCTTGAAAGAATATCATTGGCCGTCAGAGAGATGCAAATGAAAACGATGAAAATGTGTCCACCTTGAATCAATAATGCCCAGTGAAATGGACCAAATACAAAAGAATAACTATAGATAGATGTTCCTCTTATGAAATGCAGAAAGACAAAAAGGCCCCAAAATGAATGACAAGCTAAAAAGACGGGCAATGATTAGCTAGGAAAGGAGTGAACATCTGAAAAAATGGTGGGCATAGACACTCACTGATTCGCCAAACCCCATATCTCTAACCAGTTATAGAATTTGAGATTCATGTATTTGCACAATAAAAAATGAATATCGAAGGTTAGTATTTAATACTTCTAATAACATCTCATTTAAACACTGTCTATAGTAGAATCTAAGTTATACAGTAACTCCCACATCTGTCAGACAACACTAATAACATCCATCAGAGCAGTAAAATTTGTCTGACTCCTTTACCGCTACTCGGTTCTCTTCCAAATCTGCTCCCCTTGCACAACCTCCCTCTCACACAGACCTCCCAGTGTGGCATTATTTCTGTGGTTCCTCCACCTGGGTGTGTCCTCTTCACTGCGGTCCCCACCTCACATAGTATGCTCAGCTTTGGTCAAAGTTTTTCCTTCCTCCTCCCAGGCAGATGATTTAAACTGTTTAGGTGGTTATACTCTAGGGCCTCAAAGATTTTATGTATCTAAGTCTGATTTATTAATTCTTCAAATAGTAACTTACCTCAAAGGCTGGATTTTAATTGCGACAGTAGATCACAGAAGAAGATGGTTAGCGTAGCACAGCACAGTATTTTCTAAAATTTGTTTTGAAATCTTGCTCCCCAAAACAACTTGGAGTTACATTTTGTATGGTGAAGTAAGTTCACTCAAGCTCATCTTCAATTCTTAGTTTCAGAATTCATGTATTGCTAGCATATGAAGTTTCTGAAAACCCCCTTAACACATTTCCTGTTATTACTGTTATTAAAGTGGTGTAATTAATAATGACGTAGTCTAATCCCCTACACTGTTCTCTCTCATTATATATGTGCATTACATATATATATATATATATATATATATATATATATATATATATATGTACATTTATATATGTGTTTTACTTTTTTGTTGCTATGACTCAATACCTGACATCCACAAATTTATGGGGAGGAAAATTTTATTTTAGATCACAGTCTCAAAGGTCACAGTCCATTAAGGAATGAATGGCAACAGTGGAAGTAGATGGCAACTCCTCACGATATTATGAACAGGAAATCAAGTCTCGTCAAATCCAATGTCTTTAGAGGAGGGTAGTAACACACACACACACACACACACACACACACACACACACACACACACACACACACACACTTCCAGGTCCCATTCTAGTGATTCGTCCCTTCTGGGGTCTGGCCTCCACAAACCACTTTTCCCACCCAGGTGTGGGTGTGAAAGGCGTGGTAATCCCCCACTAAAGCCAGTCTACATGCCTGTAATCCACCCCTCCAGGTCAGACTCCAGATTTCCCAACAGCACATGGTTCCACAGACAATCTGTAATATCCAAATACGTGAGACTTGGGAGACATTACAGATCCCAATAATAATATACATACACAAATATACTTCTAGGGTGTGGATATACACTTATATCTATCAAGTGTTAAGTATATGTTAAAGAATATGTGATAGTGATATATTTCTGTTATAAAACTTGCAGCATTAAATCCTCATTTAGCCCTAAAGTAGGTATAATCATATTCTGGGCTTTATAGGAAAATAGACTTAGAGACATGAGAACTTGTTTTGAAAATAACAGCTGAAATATAAAGAATGTGGAAACCATGGCCCTCCTCAGTGTCCACACAGTGTTTTTCCAGAGTGCAAGGCTCTCTCCTGCACTGTTGCAGTAGCGGCCAAGGGGAAAAGTGCATGGTAAGAACATCCTGTGTCACCTGTTCCGATCTGTAGGGAATTCTGATCAACTCCTATTTTGTTTTAATCAGTATATCTTAATTATTATCTTTTTTCTTTTCTTAGGATCAGAACCATATTATTAGCAATCAAGTAAAGTAAAATTTACAGGAAGTGAAGAAATTCCCTCATGTCAATTTACAGATAAGTATGATATTGATTCTAAGCATTTTTTTCAGACAATGTAAAAAAGGGAAACTCAAACCATTACACGACTCATGACATCTGAAATACAAAAACAAGTGATTTATCACACACATCCTTTTTAATAGTACTGAGATATACGATTTTTTCCTAGGGATATTCATACTCAGCATGGCAAACAACGTCCTCATGGTAAACATTTTATCTTTTTTTTTTAATCAAGTTTTCCTAAGCAGGCAGCGGAATGGAGCTCAATGTGATTCAGATGGCAGATCGCCTTGGCAGTGGCGGGGTAGTGGTCAAGGGAGGCCGGGCAGGAGGTCCACGCAGTGCCGTGCGATTAAGTTGTACCATTCTCTGTTGGGTTCAGTGAATCCATGCATAGATGATTTTGCAGGACAAGGGACAACCAAAGTGTGTTCCCCTTAATATTTCTCAAAATCCTTCTGCTCACTTCACATATATTTATCCTCCTATCCTTACCACCAGACGAAACAGTTCTAAAAAGGACTTCCCTAATGCCTTACAAAATGGTGGAAGTTCTGTGAGAAGTCTGTTCAAAGCAATTTGAGGTACATTAACAGCGATATAACTCTAATATATATATATATATATATATATATATATATATATATATATATATATATATATATATATTCAGGGTTTTGGTCATATCTACAGGAATGGATGGGTTGCAGTGCATCCCAGCAAGTCTTTGTAAACACTGTTTCTCTCATTTCTACAAAGCTCATGTCAGTTGTGGAACACAGAGTACCAGGTTAGATCCCCAAAGCATACCTGCGCAATCTATCATCCCACAGATAAAATTGGATCATCAAATACTTGTTTTCCCAGCTATTTGTATTAAATCTCTTTTCACATTTCCACTGGCCTACTTCCTTGTGTTATTTAGGGAAGAAACCCTCCAGGCTTCCTAAGGAGTCAAAATAGCTCTAAAAGGTTAGCAATCAGAAAATCAGAAACTGTCATTTCAAGGGAGTTTACTAGTCTTCAGGTTTTTTTCCCCAGTTCATTCTTTGCCAAATAGTGAGAAGAAGGAAGGTGGTAATGAGGGAGGAGTTGGGGGGCGGGGTGGGGGAGGGGGCATCAATCCCTCTCCCAGAGCTGCTTTGAAGCCTCCATCTGCATCAGCTCCAGCGAGGGTCCTAACACTTCTTGGCCACTCACTAGCTGGTCTGATCCACCCTACAGCATCCACATAGACAAGACAAAGGAAGGTGCATCGTAATCCCCCCATGAGATCTACATGACCACTTCATATCACTCTGGCTTTTCTACTGGGCATAAAGTACAAGAGGAGAGCCACTTGAAACTTTTATTATTGATTGTGGATTTAGTTCAATTTGGTCTCTGAAATTAAGATATCACATGATTTTAAAAGTTAATTGCTGAGTAAAATCAGGAAAGGCTTTCCTTCAGATCCATCATGTGATGATGTGGGATTTGTCATTAAAGGCAAGTTGTTGAGATTCAAAGAAATCAATTATTTTTCATAGTCTTCACAGGTAATTTATATAATACTTTCAGTTGAATTCAATGAAGATCTGTGTGTGTGTGTGTGTGTGTGTGTGTGTGTGTGTGTGTGTGAGAAAACTGAAAGAGCGAGGCAAAGGAACTCTACTTTTTATTTCTCTCAGAAATTCTGAAATTGATCATTTTCATTTTGTAACATATATAGAAGGACATAAAATTATTTTGTTTTCTGATTCCAATAGTAGGAAATGCAAACCAGATTTCGGGTCTTTATTTCTTTTCCTGCCAAATACTGAGAAGCATAGTGCCTGCTATAAGGCTGGGTCACTGCACATTACTTGAATCCTTCCTTCTGTAATTCAGTCCCACGGAGGATCAGGGACCATAAGCAATGAAGATGCCACAATGCTTCCTTTAGAAAGATAGAAAAATAAATTTAACTTATTATTGTCATTATTTTGTAATGACAGTGCTGGCTAGCAGTGAGGATTTATGAATGGACAGATAAAAAGGGATGACAAGATGATAGCTGGTATTGGCAAAAATAACAAGACTTGGGACATCTGGTCTCTCAGCTGATATGATTGTGTGAATGGGTGACTGAGTTAGAGTGGAGAAAATAACTCTTACCCCTAAGAAGGTCATGAGATTTTGGTGGATCTTGTGTTTCAAATGACAGCAAGATCTGTAAAGAGGATTGTGTGAAAAGGGTTCATTTACACCAGTGAATGAGAAACAAGACAGAGGAAGTAGACATAATGATAGTACAACATGATGACCTGTGGCACAAGGAAAAGAACTGAGAAATAACATAAATCCTGGGCTTAAGGGAGAAATTATAAGACAATTAAGAGCTACTTTCAACTTTTAGGAAAGAATAAAAGAAACAAAATTTCACCTTGGCTTGGATGATCTTCCAAACTTCAGGTGTCAGGGCTATTTAAAAATATGTAAGAAATAATAGACTGTGGCCGGTGGGACAGATAACACACAGGGTGAGATTACTGTCCTGGCCAGCTACTGCAGCAAAAATAACAATTATTCTCAGTTTGTTACTAAATATTTCCATATTTCTAATTGATTAATAAAAATTGTTTAATAAAAATAGCACCATGTAAATACCATGTTATAAAACAAAGCACTTGTTATTCATACTACAGATGATTAAATATTTTTACATGAAACAATTGTGAATTCTTGCATAGGCCTTGACATTAGATAATCTGTTCTTAGTTTATTAAAATATTAAGCATTAGATATGCATAATACATAAATTACTTTAAATTATTTTTCATATTTTTAATTAATTTTTACAACAGTAGTCCTTGACCTTAGACACAGTGATCTTAATTTGGCTTAGATGTAACTTTGATCTCTTGAAGCTAAGATTGTCAACGACTGAAACAAGACAAATTCAGAAATCTAGTCCAAGCTCTTTTTCGCTTCAAAACTAATGATCTTTTTACCCTTCCAAATTGACCTATGCTTCATGGCCGAAATCAAACTCTAATAAAATGTATTTGTCGCTTTACTGTGGAAGGTCTCAAAGTGTCATCCCTGAGCCCAGTAATCTCACATTTACCTGTAAGTTTGTTTTTCCCTCATGCAAATTTGTTAAAAAGAGTCTTTGTTTATTTCAGTCCTATTAAATCTGAGGATCGTATATTGAGATCCAGAAATCTATAGCTAAACAAACCCTGCAATATTGATGCACGTTAAATTTTGATAATTAGTACTTTACTCATAAGTCTTCATATGATGAAGAAGATACATTATTAACACAAAATATCCCTCATATTAAAAAAGTTTTGAGCGATTGCTCATGTAGAAAGAGCATAATATTTCCTGCAATTCTAAATTTCACCTTTTAGTAAAAGACATTGCTCAGAAAATGGTCCCTTGCCTTTTATACGTGTGTTAGATGTACCCCGTGCCTCAAAAAGTCTGTTCAACCACAGGTCAGGTCATACAGAATCACAAGTTGACTACATCTTTCGGGACTCTGTCAGGTCTTTCTCATGATATTTCATTCATTTTTTTGACCTCTATTTTCAAGTTATTTTCCTTTTTAAGCCTCCAAAGACTTAAATCTGTTTCTAGGTTGTTTTCTGCCTGCAGGAAAGGTATATCCAAGGCTACAGTTTATTTCAGCAAAGAGCCTCAGGAAATCTGAGCTGGAAAAGGTCATCACGTCATTACCTCCTATCAGATATTGGTGTGCTGATATGAAAGTTTAGGCGCTAACTTGATAAGCACAGATATTACTGGCAAACACTTTCAAGCAGATAGCAGTGAACAAATTTATTCTGTGAAATAACTTCACTGAAATAAGATTATAAAGGTCCTGACCTGAACGACCAAACATTTTAAAAGATGATACTGTGCCTAGCATAGGGCAAACAAATATTATCTTTTGAATGAATGAATATATTCGTATAATCAGGAATTCGAAAACCATTCTCAAGTAAAAAGATACGAAGCTGATAGGCTCTAAGATGCAGGTTAATATGGAATGATATTCAATATTTTGAAATAGCTAATATATTTAATAAGTCGCTGTCAATCAAAAATTTTTTTGTCCATCAATACATAATAAACATCACTGTTGGTGATAACAAATAAAGACGTATTTTAGAAAACGTAAAGTGCCTGTTTGTGAACTCTGGATTCTGAATTTCATTGAAAGATGGAGGCAGGAAGCTGTTGTTGACATACATTGAATTTAGCAACCCACAGAACTAGGTATTCACCTGTGTGTTTTTTCATTTAGCATTAAATGACATGTGGAAGGAATAAACTAATTTCTGAAGGAAAAAAGAATCTAAACTATACAATTCTACAGTGTTGCCACTTACCTGTATTTATATTGACTCCATCCCAACGGATGATGGAAAATGCAACTGGTACTAAACCACAACATATATGTTTAAATTCAGAGATAGCTGTCCATTGTTAAGCAGTTTTTCATCTCTATCAATCACCTTGTCAATATTAAAGAGCTTGTCTCAGAGAACAAAAAATTCTATCCCTTTGAGTGCATCCTGGAAACATTCAGAAACCAAGCACATTGCCAAAAATAGTAGCAATACTTTGATTGTTAATTGTAGCAACAACTAAAGAATATTTACAGTAGGGACCAGAGGAATGGCACAGTGGTTAAGCAAGTGCGAGCCCCTAGGGGCAATTTCCCAGCACCAAATAAACTAGGCATGGTGGTGCATACCTGTACTCCCAGTACTTGAGAGGCTGAGGCATGTTTACTTCCATGAGTCAGAGGCTAGCTGAGGCAGGTGTACTGCCATGAGTCAAAGGCTAGCCTGGGCTACAGAGTGAGACCCTGGGTCAAAAAAAGAATATTTACAATAACTAAATATGAAAACACTAATTCATTAAGGGGATCCTTGTTAGTAAGATTTTGTACAAGAACAATTTATTAATACAAAGACCTTATACCACTGGGAAAAAACATGAGAACAGAAATAGAGACAAACTGAGTTTTGAGACACGAAATCAGAAGTAATCTTGGATGCATTACAGTTGAAATTGACTCATGGCGATGCCCTTGAAACTCAGTTAAGTGGCACTCACAGAGGAACAAGCTACAGAGACTTACCTGTGTGAGTTGGCCAAAGTTGAACTGCACTCCATACTTCCACATGTCAGTAGAAATCGTGGTCTCACTTCTCTACTGTCATTTGTTTGATCTTTCAATTTCTTGCTGAATTGATATATTTTATTTTTCAATTTCATATTTGGAATTCTATTGTAAAATATTTAAAGCTTAGGAGAGTCTAGACTAACTTCATTTTGACATAAGTAGCTATGGATTTCTTTAGAAATTCTGGTAACTAATAATTTACCCAGATATTTAGCATCAACTTTGAGCTGTGAACAGAGATCCATGACTTCATAACCCTTAACTATTCAGTCATTCAGCTTTTCTTCATTGGTTTACAATTAATTTTTCATGGCCCTATTTTTACATCTCTGCCTTCCTTAATGACTGTTATTGGAAATCCCATACAATTTCATTTTAAAATACAATCCAAGACTAGTTCTCTGGAAATTGAGCTCTTAGGGGCACGCACCACTGGAAAATTAAGCCTACTGTAAACTGTGACTGAATATAGACAGAGGGGTTTTTTTTTTGGGGGGGGGAAGTGGTCATCACTGGATCAATGATTAATGAATAGAAATATACATAGAAGAATGATGTCACACACCGATATTTATTAAAACTAGAATTAGAACGTTGTAACTTATTTAAAATAAATGACTATTGGCCTATTTTGTGAAAATGTAATCATCTATTACAATACTGCTTTTACTTTGCCAATTAAAGGCATGTCTTCACTTCAAAACTCAGGTAAGTTCCAATTCTGGGAAGCGCTTCTTCATCACATCAGCCTGTAATGACTTGTTGCCCTGATAAGCAGTAGTGTCACTCTCTGAATCACACAGCTAAATAGTATTTATTTGCTACTGGGTGTGCAATTTTTATTTACCTAACAAAATTATAATCTTTCCCAGGGCAGAAATCATGCCTTATTTGGTTTCTCCACATTCCCTCAGGTTGTTAGCCTAAGCATCTGCCAGGGAAATCCTTTGCTGGGAATTCACTAAAATGAATTTCTCACCTTGGTACCTGGATGGCCAGTGAGCTGAGAAAGATAGGGGCCCACAGAAGACAAAGAGCTTTGTTTCCTAACAGAATTGGACAAACAATTCGAGTCAATTCAGATAGATGAACATTTATTACCCAAACGGCTCCAGGCCACTTCGATTTTTCTTCTCGGGGAACTTCAGCACTCTTGTCAAATAGTTAGCAGGATGTTTACTCACGTGCTGTCCATTCTATCATGATTAAACTGTTATGTGTAGATTTATTTTAATTCTTTTCCATTTTGTTTCTATTCCTTTCCATTGCATTAAGTTGAACCAAATGACAGTCACTTGCATGTATTTTGATTTCTTCTCTTTCTCTCTCTGTCTCTCTCTCTCTATGTGTAGATAGATAGATAGATATAATTGCAACATTATATGGTTCTTTATAACATATATTTTAATCAATTAGATGTGCAAAATATTTTATTTATAAATTAACCCTTCTCCAGCTTGGTAAACAATTGATAAATGCTCACTTAATAGGTTCAAATACAAATCCAGATTCACTGAGTCTTAAAAAAAATATGCTTATAATAGGTGGATTAAAATGACAATATATGTTATTTTCCAAGTATTGTGTTTACTTTAAAAAAATATAGATGTGCATGTACATAGTTCCTTCATATCTATCTCTATATCTGGAACATTATGTGGAAATTAGTTTTCTTAAAAGTGAAAAAATATATGTCTCTTCTTGATGAAAAGTGAGAAAATGCAGGATCCTATAAAAGTAAATGAGAGCACATTTTCTTGGCCAAAATGTGGAATCTAGTTATATGGTGAAAGTCTGACTCATAAGAAGTCTGCCATCTGAACCAGGCAACTCAGCAAACAAATTCCTCAGAGCCATATGGTCTGTTCAATGTTCAATGATTTTCTAGAAAAGCAATTCCACTAGCTGCACTGATAACTTATTTTAGTCTCTAATTTCCCTGACCATCAAGAAATTTTTCTGTCTAGCAGAAACGTCTTGGTTGGATTTAAGTCCTTTTCCCCCCTCTTATTTAGCCCTCTGTAAAGCTGTGTCACTATTGATCAACTGATTTCTCCCTCCCTTCCGATGCCTGGATGGTGAGAAGATTTAGGAATTGCCATCTAGTTAACAAGCACTAAGGAACCTGCCTGCACCATCTGTGTTCATTTAATATCTGCTTAAAGAAATCTTAGTTTAAGAGAAAGGAAATGTGATAGTATTTCAAAATGATGGAAAGGAAAAAAAATACCTGTGTAGAGACTTAGGTTCAAAATACTGGCCTTAGGAAGAATTGTTATTATAATTAGAGTCAATGGTGATAGACAACCTCTTTGCAACTGTCTCTGGAAACACATGTTAAATATGTCCTGAAAACACCGGGGTACTGAGTAGCTGTCAAACACAGACTCAAAAGCCTGTCGCCCTCAGTACTAAATTCTACCTTCGTGAGAGCTTTCGCTTCTGCTTTGAAACCCCTCAAGAAAACTTGCCACTTATGTTCTCCTTTCCATTCTGTCTTTCCACCCTACATGACACTTCCTTCAGATACAGTTTAAGACTTCTTTTTTTCTAAAAACAGTTCATCTCTGATCTACTTTTGCAGTTATAACTTAGACTCCAGTATTGAAGTTTGCTTCAGATTTACTTTATTTTTAATTCATTCAGATCATACAACTTATTTTCCCCTCTCCAATGATATTATATAACCTTTTAGGGTAACAATGTACATTAATTAATTAATAGTCCTTGCCAAATCAATCTTACTTTAGGTATCAAACTGGAAAACTAGAATATATTTTATACTATAACTGCAATGTGTCAGATATCACTGGCAATTCTGATTTTGTATCAGGGGGAAAAGGCATTTTTTTCAGCATACCACTGATGGATTCTAGCCTCTCTTATATTACCATTTTGGCTATTTATTTGGTTAATATTATTTCATTAATCTATTGACAGACATTCATGACATTCTTGGAGGCTGAAACAAGTTTGGCCATTGGATTTGTATGTGGTTCTACCCTAAGTATGCATGCACTGTGTGGTGTTTATAATCCATAAATCTCTAATTTAAAAGATTATTTCCTTCGAAATCAATAAGATGTTATATATGACAAATCCAAAAAGAAAAAAAAAAAAGATACACTTGAGCACTTGAGCAAGAGGCTAGGAGCTAAGACCCCTGAACTTTCATGGAGATTAGCTTCATTCCTTTGTGTTACCTTCTGCAAGTTACTTAGTCATTCTAAGCCTTGGCTTTCTAAACTCTGAGACTGAGATTGATAACAATGTTTTTTACCACAAGACTCTGGGAGGGATAGTTAATTGGATATGTGTTACAAAGGTAAAATAGTACCTTGTAATTAACAAGGACTATGTTGAGTATTACCTTTTACTTTTATATTTATAGTTCTATACTATGATTTAGTTATTAAATACCTTATGTTAAATATTTTACAGCAACATTAAAAGACTCACAATGAGCCCAATGAGACAACTTTACAATGTACAGCAGGGACATAGAGTTCTTTGCTTAACAAAGACACCAAAGGAGTTTTATTTAAAAGAAGAACATAGTGACTGTCGAAGAAGAGAAGAAATTTTCTACACAAAAAGCTGAAGGAAGCAATTTGTAGGCAGAGAGATCATTTATTGGAATTGTATTAGAGAAAAGGAATAGAACACAAACAATTGTAGCCCTTACTTTGTGGAAGCTAGTGTTTAGCAAAGATGAGGCACCATAGATAAAAGATAATGAATTTCATGGAGTGATGGTGACCATGTGATCACATGAGGTTGAGTATTGCTTAATATCTTAATAGTTGTATATTGTAGATATTTCCTCCACTGAAAATAAAACAGAGATGAAGGGAAACATTGCCCAAGGTCTTGTGACTAGTTGGTGTTAGAATAAGACCTTTAACAGAAACTCATCAAGCAGATTTTTTAGACTAACAACGAATTGTTTTACTGTAGAGAATGTGATATGAATCTCTATTGGAAGCCATTTACATGCTAATGGAAGTGTGGGATCTGTGTGAGGAGAACTGGGGTGATGGTAGGTACAAAATTACCAATAGTAAAACAAACTGAAAATGAAATTAAATTGATAATTATCTTACTCAGTGTACACTTGTCTTTACTCTTAAATAAAATGCTTTCGAAGCATCTGCTTTATCAGGCAATATATACATTTAAGGAAAACTTTAAGTACATCGGTAGAAACATATATATTGCTAGAAATTGAAATACTAAAAAAATATATTCCATCAGAGTGTGGCGGCACATACTCTGGGCTGCAGAGGCAGGGGACCTGCAAGATCAAATTTGAACTGCACAATTTAGTGACACAGGAAGACAGTAAGAAGAGGAAGGTGTTATATCTCTGTCCAAAGGATCTATGTTCAATCCCCAGTATTGGAAAATAAAGTTTTATGACTAACATAGTTATGATGTATAGAAATATCTACTTGTGACTATAAAATGAATAAATCCCTAAAATTTTTGACAATTTATAAAACTTGAGCCTTAGTAACCATTAATCACTCTAGTATATGTTTTTTAAAAGTTACATCTTAATAGTCTGTCTTATCACTGTGTATTATTTTGGGTTCCTTTCAAAAGACAGAATTTACAGATCTTAACACAAAAGGGTCTATTAGGAAGGCTTACTAGTCCAATGATAGAGGTGGTCCAAGATGGCTGCTCAGCCAAGCAGTAGATCTCCCGTCTGGGGTTGTGAGAATTTGCTGTAGATCTCAGGTGAAGATGGACCCTGAAGATCAGCGGTGACTGAAGGGCAGCAACAGACAGACAGGCACAAGTCGAAACGGGAACGAGGATCTGGGGCATCCATAGACGATCACGAAAGCGAGAGCTTTCCCAGAAGAAGAGCGGGGGCCATTGTCCTCTTCCTCCCTTTTATACCATTGGAGTTCCAGTTGGCCCTCCCACATCTGGGTGGGTGCTCTTCTCTCATTGGCCAGCCCACAGATGACTCACACTCTAATCCCTACAAGTTTTTAAGCCCCAGTGGAGGGTGGTTGACAAACCCTAATACTAAGGGAGGTGTGGGTCCAAATTCCATCAAGTTGACATAATCCCATCAACGGACACACACACACACACTCTCTCTCTCTCTGTCTCTGTCTCTGTCTCTCTCTCTCTCTCTCTCTCTTTTTCTCTCTGTCTCTATCCTATCTTTTAGATATTCTAGGTAGAATACAAAATTACAATTAAAGAAGAGAGAAGATGAAAATGGAAAATGGCTGTTCTATTTTTCTAACAATTATCTCAATTCTATCACTTTCTAATCTTGTTGCTTACATGATTTTAATCCATTCTGCCTGATTTTCATTTTCTGTGTCATTGTGTTCTCATTCCCACTCCCTTGCTGACTCTTGCCTCCAATTCCACTGGTGTTCACAGATTTCTGATGGCGTTTCCCAACCTCAGAAAGAGGCTGAATCTTACATAAACTGAGCTAAGTTACTAATTCTTATTCAGTATATCGATCAAATTTACAAATCAGAGCCATCCATTCCATTGTTATTTTTTCCACTTAGGATAACTGTCCCGTGAATGCTGTCAGTCACTTCCCATTTGATGTCACAATTATGTCAGAGAACATTCACTCCTTCAGTCAAGCAATCAATTTCGCTGACATCTCCCCCACTGACTTGAGAGCTCAGTAGCAGGGCACATCTGTTGCTTCCGAGTCTTAGAGAAACAGTCTGCAAATTTATCTTATAAAAGTGTCTCTTCCACTACTGGGCGTCTCTCTGATGCTTACTCACCCTGTGCAGTTATTAAAGACTCTCTCTGCAAATGAATGACAGAGCCGCTTTAAAACAATTACAAGCATTTAAAAAGTAATTACCAGAGAATTCTATTGCAAACAAAATATCAATTTTGAGGACCATGAGCAACTCTGTTGAAATATTTTTCAGTCTCTCCCTGTCATAGATGTAGCTATCCATTTCACGGAAGATGCAATTACAAATTTGTCTTCCTTATCTTCTGGTCCCACACTTTTGCTGTAGAAAAATAGACCTAAATCGAGTAGTGGTGGCAGAAGGTCTGGAGTGAAGAGAATAAAGATTTAAGGTCAGGGAGGATTTGTTTTTCAAATATTAGTGCATATTATGTTGTATTCCACAACATAAAATTGTACATTTTACAATGTCTCTGCAATTAACACATTCTGAGAGAGCTGATACCTCAAAACATAAAGATTTCTCTTGCTGCTGTGTAAGACATGCATATTTTTAAATGAGTGACACTTTCAATTTATTTTTATTTGGTTTTATTTCCTTCATGTATTAAGTTGGGTATATCATGTTTAGGTAATATACACATATAAATACAAGTACCCACATATAACATATTGGATTATTTGCTATTTAATGTTAAATTTCATAGATCAGGTGATGTTTTTTGGCCTATCGTGAACTTGAAAAATTCATTTGAATGCCTTAATCCAAGAACACTGTGAGGCTGGAGGCCTGGGCTGTGGGACACCGCGCCGTCTTCTGACAGGTGGCTAGGGAGAACTTGGAATGTGGTAAATGTGAAGAGAGATGAGATGTCAGTACAAACTACGGATACAGAAGATTTACTTAAAAATTACAAAATATCTCACCAGTAATTGTTTTGTATCAATTACAGATGGAAATGACAATATTTTAGATATATTGAGGTAAATATAGTAAATATTAAAATTAAATTCACCAGTTTGTTTTTAAATTTAAAATGTGACACACTGAATATTTATAGTTTCCAAGGTGGCTTGTACTATATTTTCTTTGCTATCAACAGTCTATTTTTTATATACATGAAATCCAAATTCTATAATACACTAGAAACACGTGCTTTGGGATGCAACGATCATCTGCACCAATTTTGGCTTTTTACCCTTGTTCTTCCCCTTGCCGTATGCCCTCCTATTGTCAGATGTTCACCCTTTTCCTAGCAGTCCGTCGATTTCTTCTGTATCTTGTCTTTCACATTGGGGCCTTACTATGCATTGTTTCTGTGACTTTCATAAGGTGGACTCCGGTCTACAGTCAGTCTTTGTTGTTTTGTCCATTTCACTGAGCATTTTTGATGTAAGATGGCCTCATTTTTTTCAAATGTCTCATATCTATCTTCTTTATGTCTGTATAGTATTCAGTGGTGCATAGGTACCATATCTTCTTTATCCGTTCATCTCTTGATGAGCATGTAGGTTGTTTCCAGAATTTAGCCATTGTGAATTGTGCTGCTAAAAACGAATATGCATGTGTTTTTATGGTACGCTGACTTACTCTTTTTGGGAACATGCCCAGTAGTGCAGTCGCTGGCTCAAGTGGGATGCTTATTCTTAGCTTTCTAAGGAATCTCCGGACTGCTTTCCATAATTGTTGAACCATATTGCAGTACCATGAGCAGTGTAGAAGTGTCCTCTTTTTTTCCACAGCCTCAGGAAAAGCTGTACCAGCATTCCACACTGGCACTGAGGAAGGGATTGAGTCATCCTACAGGAATTTGTCCTCACTGGAGAGAGAGTGGGGGCTGGAATTCCTGGGAGTAATGAAACTGATTCCTAGCTGCATTTGCAATTAGTCTGGGAGCTCGGGATCATGTAAGTGCACACGATGCTCCTAAGCAAAGTTTTGGAAGAAAACTAGCAGTGCATCAGCTGTGGAATAAAATACTGAGTTCCTCAAAAAGGACACTGCGTGGAGAGGAGAGAGAAGAGAGTAGCGATGAAGCAATAAGGAAAGTCTCGGCACCAACAGGAATTTACCATTAGATAGAAGAGCTTAGTAATCACCTCACTTCATTTGACTTAAGTAAAGGAACGTAGCAAATAATTTTATAAGTCATACACGTCATATACACTTACAACTGAACAGAGATTAATTTTTCTACTTGTTTCCCAAATCAGTGATTCATTGAGACAGGTCCACAATTAGCATAAACCTGTCTTTTATTCTTGGAGCATAATTTTGAGGAATTTTGCTTTCTTTGGTAAGACTTCCTG